>WNWK01006703.1:0-102631 GCA_009830355.1 Cherax destructor | reverse complement strand
GTGTAAATAGCGCCCCTCAATAGAGGCTCTTTGATGCTGGTGAAGGGCTCTTGATCCAAGGAACTGTACTTGTCCTCACTTTACTTGCAGTGAACGTCATTGCCTCCCATTCGCCAGGTGATGTCTAACCCTTACGGGTTTAGCGCTACTCCTAAATATTATAATAATAATAATAATAATAAAAAGAAGAAGGAGAAGAAGAACATGAATGAATTAATTAATTAAACAGTTCATTACCAGTGTAAGATACATTAATTTAGCTCATCACCGCCAACTGCAAATCCAGGATTTTTTGAAGTGCTGTATCTTTGGGGTGAGGCACCTTGAGGGAACGAACAGTGTGGAGTCCACAGAGGATGTTACAATTTATTCGATGTTCATCACACAATCATTATCACTGCCCTTTTGTCCAGTGAATTGGTAATTCAGAATATAACAGTTCTGGGGCTCCACTGCTGTATTAATTGTCCAGTTCATTCTTCTTCTTGTAGATTCGCCGGTACATCCGGTCCGGGTCTTCTCCAAATGGTGACCCAGTCCAGTTCAGTGAAACAATAGGGTGAGAGGTGACCTGTCGGCCGAGGTGCTGACCACTTGGCTGAGGGTCGGATGCTCACTTAAGCTGGTCTTTTCCATTGATACTCTTATATTTTGAAGTGTAACCTGCTGTTACGAATGGCTCTTTTCTCTCATGCTTATTGTTGTATTGTTGTGTTAACGCTGTAAATACTGTACATATCGTGGTGAAGGAATATATGGGTAAAGAAAAAAATACCCTCTGTGTTTATGTTACAATGATAGCCAGGTTGCTTTGACCGGTGACTTTACTGACGGCCAGGTACAACAGGCCTTGAATTTGCTACATGCGTTCGTAATAGAAAGGAATTAGATTCGATCAATTCTTTGAATCAAGAGTCCATGACTGGCATACAATACCCTAAGCTTGCCCCACTGACGATCTTCTTTGCTATTTTAATGTGCATCTATATATTCCTATGAGATATGGTCGACTAATACAACATAACAAGATGCCAGCAGAAATCTCCAAGTACTACAAGTGCATAAGAATTAGTAACTAGACTTCTACACTGCAAACTGAATTATTTGCCATTCCTATGGTAAAAAAGTTAACTAACGGCAATAAGGTTGACTCCTTGATCATTACTGATTCTATGTCATCATTGAGAACAATGGAGAAGTCAGGATTTGATAATAAAAAATCAGAGAAAAGGAAATTAATATTCAGTTTCTATGGATACCATCACTTACTGAATTATTCCTTCATGAAACAGTTGATAAATTAGCCAAAGAAAGTACCCTGAAGGAAAATGTAGTATATGACTTTCGTATATCAGTTTCTAGCATTAGGAATAATATTAAGAGAAAGGTAAGTAATGAATCTGTAGGTCATTGTAGAGCAGAGCTATAACTTACTATGTGAACATAGTTAAGCATATTTACGGAGCAACTTGCAGTGTAAACAAGCTGGCTGATGGTCAATGAGACACTTGTGCAATACTTGAGTATTTATATCGTGGAAACGTTTCGCCAACTAGGTGGAAGTAGGTCATGCCTATAGGTTATACTAGCGAAGAATTACATGTGTCAAGTGTCATTCATCAATGGAAAAATAAACACATAAGCAGTATAATGTGATCCTTTATTGACAACGTTTCGCCCACGCAGTGAGCTTTATCGAGTCACAAACAGATCTACCTGGATATTGTTGTTGTTGTTCGCCGGTACATCCGGCCCGGGTCTTCAAATGGTGACCCGGCAAATACCTGGATACAAGATACATGAGTATTTATAGGATTTAGTCAGATGGAGAATGCTGAGTCAGGTGAAGAATGAAGTTTGTCACATGCAGCATTCTCCACATGACTAAATCCTATGTGTTTATTTTTCCATCGTGTCGGTATTTTATACCATTTATTTCCGTCATTCATCAACCTGTCGGTTCTCTGAACCATTTATCTTTAATTCCTGTCAGATAGCAGCATTTAGGAATCTTGACAGAGGGAATTCTTCGCTTGCCTAACCTATAGACATGACCTCCTTCCACCTATGGATTTCTCCATAGTAACACCGCCTACGACTGCTTTACCTCACCTGTCTGCAGAATATAAGCCCCTTCTACGCTCATATACTGTACTCTAATTAAGATAGACTAATCACATCGACTCCAGGCTAAGAGACTGATTACCTCAAACTACTTCTGATCTTAAGAACATAAGAAAGGAGGAACACTGCAGCAGGCCTGTTGGCCCATTCTAGGCAGGTCCTTCACATTCCATCCCACTAACAGAATATTTGTTCAACCTAATTTTCAATGCTACCCAAGAAATAAGCTTTGATAATTTTATTTACTCATGTGCAATTCCCACTCAAATCCAACCCCTTTCACTCATGAATTTATCCAACCTAAATTTAAAACTACCCAAGGTCCTTGCTTCAATAACCCTACTAGGCAGACTGTTCCACTCATCAACTACCCTATTTCCAAACCAATACTTCCCTATATCCTTTCTAAATCTAAACTTATCTAACTTGAATCCATTATTGCGGGTTCTCTCTTGGAGAGATACCCTCAAGACCTTATTTATATCCCCTTTGTTAATACCCATTCTTATCTGTATTGGACTGAGGAACCCACTTTTTGCACAAGTGTCTCATTCATCAACTTAGAAATGGTTATAACTGACCATAATTTTTAAAGGGGTGGACCGGTAAGCTAGCGGAAGGTCTCGGTCAGATGACCAAAAGCTCCAGCTGTGGGTCATCATCTGACTAAGACCCGCGTCAGGAAACACTTGTCCTGTTTCCTGACGAACCTAACCTAACCCTCATCAACTTGTCGGTTCTTTGAACCATTTATTTACGAAGACTGACTGATGTTACAGTAGCCAGGCTAAGGCTTGGTTACCAGTACTTCCGACAGTTTGGTGTAAACACACATGATAATCAAACTAAATGTAAAGTATATGGTCAGCCTTACGGTCACTTTCTTCATCGCTATTTGCTTGATTGTCCACTTGCTGAGGCATATAGAGATAGACAGTTTAATAACCTATGTAATATGTCAAGGTCTACCTACCTGGAGGGTATTCCGGGGATCAACGCCCCCGCGGCCCGGTCCACGACCAGGCCTCCCGGTGGATCAGGGCCTGATCAACAAGACTGTTACTGCTGGTCGCACGCAGTCCAACGTACGAACCACAGCCCGGCTGATCCGGCACCGACTTTAGGTGTCTGTCCAGCTCCCTCTTGAAGACAACCAGGGGTCTACTGGTAATGCCCCTTATGGCTGGTGGGAGGCTGTTGAACAGTCTTGGGCCCTGAACACTTATTGCGTTTTCTCTAAATGTATCAGTGGCGCCCCTACTTTTCACTGGGGGTACGTTGCACCGTCTGCCAAGTCTTTTGCTGTCGTATGGAGTGATTTCTGTGTGCATATTAGAGACCAGTCCCTCCAGAATCTTCCAGGTGTAGATTATGATATATCTCTCTCGCCTGCGCTCCAGTGAATATAAGTCAAGTGCTTCCAGGCGTTCCCAGTAGTTAAGGTGTTTGATGGAACTTATACGTGCAGTAAAGGTTCTCTGTACATTCTCTAGATCTGCAGTTTCACCTGCCTTGAATGGGGATGTTAATGTACAGCAGTATTCCAGCCTAGAGAGAACAAGTGATTTAAAAAGGATCTTCATTGGCTTAGCATCTTTTGTCTTGAATGTTCTCATTATCCATCCTATCAGTTTCCTCGCAGATGTAATAATGGTATTGTTGTGGTTCTTGAAGGTGAGGTCTTTGGACATTACCACACCCAGGTCCTTCACATTACTTTTCCGCTCTGTTGTGTGATTAGAGTTTGTAGTATACTCAGTCCTAGCTATTATTTCCTCCAGTTTTCCATAACGTAGTTGGAATTTGTCTTCAATGAACATCATATTGTTCTCTGTTGCCCATTGGAAAACTTGGTTTATATCTTCTTGGAGATTTGCCGTGTCCTCAATGTAAGACACTCTCATGCAGATCCTAGTATCATCTGCAAAGGATGATACAGTGCTGTGGTTTACATCTCTGTCCATGTCTGATATGAGAATGAGGAGCAGGATAGGTGCGAGTACTGTGACTTATGGGACAGAGCTCTTCACTATGGCAGCATCCGATTTAACTCTGTTTACCACTATTCTTTGTGTTCGATTGGTTAGAAAGTTGAAGACCCATCTGCCTACTTTGCCAGTTATCCCTTTAGCACGCATTTTGTGTGCTATTACACCATGGTCGCATTTGTCAAAGGCTTTTGCAAAATCTGTGTATACTACATCTGCATTCTGTTTGTTTTCCAGTGCGCCTAAGACCATATTATAGTGGTCTAGCAGTTGCGAGAGGCAGGAGTCCAGGTGGTTTGTTATCCTGCTTCTTAGAACTCTTTCAAAGATTTTTATGATATGGGACGTTAAAGCTATTTGTCTATATTCTTATCTACTGCTTTGCTGCCACCTTTATGGAGTGGGGCTATATCCGTTGTTTTTAGTGACTGTGGAATCTCGCCTGTGTCTAAGCGCCTTCTCCATAGCATTCTTAATGAACACAGAGTTCCACGAGTCTGGGCCTGGGGCTGAATGCATGGGCATGTCGTCGATGGCTTTCTCAAAGTCTAGAGGAATTAGGGTTATGTCAGAAATCTGGCATACATTGGCAGGGTTTTGAGACTCATTCATGAAAAAAATGTTTGGATTGCCTATCTTTAGACTGATTAGTGGCTCGCTGAACACAGAGTCATATTGAGATTTCAGTATTTCACTCATTTCTTTGTTGTCATCTGTGTAAGATCCGTCTTGTCTGAGCAGATGCCCTATACTAGAAGTGGTTTTTGTCTTTTTGTTAATTTCTTTCAATTTCACTAATCGCTTTTAGCTCCTCTTGACTCTCCTGGATCCTGTATGAATCCTTTAACTTTAGCTCAATATTTTCCACTTCCCTGGTAAGCGCTTCTTTCCGTGTATCAGATAGTCCGGCATTCTTGAGGAGCTCAGTGATTCTTCGTCTTCTGTAAAGGGAGCGTCTCTCTCTCTCTCTCTCCAGTTTACATTTTCTCTTCTTTTTTCTTAGAGGAATATGCCTTGAACATACTTCAGCTACCAGGAGGTTGATCTTTTCAAGACACTGGTTAGGGTTCATGTAATTCAAGATATCTTCCCAACATGTTTCATTTAGGGCATAGTTTACCTGATCCCAATTGATGTTCTTGTTGTTGAAGTTGAATTTGGTAAAGGTACCCTCATAGCTGTGTGTGTTTTGCTGATCAGGACTCCTGTGCATGTACGTCTGGACTTCGATTAGATTGTGATCAGAATTTGTTGTTGATATTGTTATGTTTCTTACCAGGTCCTCATTATTTGTTAAAATAAGGTCTAGTGTGTTCTCTAGTCTCGTTGGCTCCACTATCTGCTGACTTAGGGTGTGTTTGTTGCAGAAATTCAGCAGCTCATGTGTGTGTGACTTTTCATCTGAGCTGCCTCCAGGGATTATTACTGATACAACATTATTTGCTATATTTTTCCATTTTGAATGTCTTAGATTGAAGTCACCAAGCAGCAAGATGTTTGGGGATGGGGCTGGAGGGTTTTCCAGACAGGAATAATTTTTTAATAGTTGTTCTTTGAATTGTTGGGAAGTTGCATCTGGTGGCTTATATACAAGTACAATGACTAAGTTTTGGTTCTCGATTTTTCATTGTCAGAAC
The DNA here is from genome assembly GCA_009830355.1 of Cherax destructor. Taxonomy (NCBI): domain Eukaryota; kingdom Metazoa; phylum Arthropoda; class Malacostraca; order Decapoda; family Parastacidae; genus Cherax; species Cherax destructor. The sequence continues at coordinate 96,882 of WNWK01006703.1, read as the reverse complement.
TTCAACTACATTATTTGTGGTGTTCAGTATGTCTACGCAAATGAGCGACTCTTTGACATACAGGCCAACCCCCCCTTGTTGCTTGTTCTTTCTGTCGCATCTGAAAAAGTTGTACCCAGGTATCCATATTTCACTGTCAAAGTAATCTTTTGCGTGGGTCTCTGTGAACGCTGCAAACAGTGCATTTGACTTCCCTAGAAATCCACTAATGAAAGGTATTTTGTTGTTGGTGGATGGCTTAAGGCCCTGTATATTAGCAAATATAAATGAGGTTGTGTTGCAAGTTTGTTGGGGGATTTCGTTGTTGGCATCAGTAGTTGTGAGTCCTAAGGGGCCACTGGCTGTGCCTCCAGTCTAACAAGGCTCCAACGTGGTGGACTATTTTGGTTACCTCTTTTCATTTTCTTTCTTCGTTTTCTACCACTAAAAAATCACTTTGAGTGGATTATTATTATATTCAAAAGAAGCGCTAAACCACAGGGGTTATACAGCTCACTTGGGGTGGAGTTGTCATAACTACCATAACTACTATGATTTGTTGCACGGGGTGTGTACCTCCTGGTCCCTTTTAGGTGGTATTTGGGGCAACTGGTATTGTAACATTGTTTTTCAAGGACTGAAGAATGACACATCTAAGGGTGGAAGAATTTGCAAAAGGTAGAACGACACTCTCCTTTAGACAGGAGGTCGCGGCATTTTTGGGGATGCTCAAAGTTGCATGCCCCATTCGTTTTCCTTGATATTCCATGTTTGCAGATGCCCCAAACATAGAATTTGCACCATTTTATTTTTGTCTGAATGCAATTCGTAATTGACGTATTCCTAATCTGTGCAGATCCTAGAACTGCACTACAGTCCTCCATAGCCAAACCAGAGACACCACCATCTGTTGTCATGACGCCAACATTTTCCCTGGAAGAGGACTCCTCTACTACATCCGTACTAGAGGTTATGGCTGTAGAAGAGTCTACCCCGGAAGAGGGTAGACTCTTCTACAGCCATAGCCTCTAGTACAGATACATTAGTACAGATATATTAGGCAAATATCCCAGATATATTTGCTACAGATAACACATAAATTATAGATATAGAGTGTATTCAGATGTGCTCCAGCTGTCATTTTGGGCCTAGTTTTTAAATCTTTTATGAATCCATATGCTCTTGTGCTACCATCCACAGGATGGATATGGTGTGCATAATAAACGAGCTACTTCGGCAGCAAAATCTCTCTCTCTCTCTTTCTCTCTCTCTCTCTCTCTCTCTCTCTCTCTCTCTCTCTCTCTCTCTCTCTCTCTCTCTCTCTCTCTTTCTCAACAACAGGTCGGTGGAATGAACGATGTTTACCTCCCCGTTCTGAGTAACTTTTACCTCCCCACCCTGAGTAAAGTTTACCTCCCCTCCCTGAGTAACTTTTATCTCCCCAACCTGAGTAACTTTTACCTCTAGAGACATTCACAATGCAGTTAATTACCCGTGATCCTACCACAATTACCCTAGGGTAATGATGGGGAGGACACCACCAGTGTCCCCTGGGGACGGGGGAAGGATGAAGCAGGTCACTCATAGTTGCTCCATTTTTCTAAATTTGATACATCAGCAGTGTGCTGCTACACTATGACAGTTACACAGTGGGAACAAAAGCTGAGTATGTCTCTTGTTATATTTCATCATGCTGGATGAGGTTCATACAAGGTGTTGAACCCTGCCAGCCTGAGCTGGGAGACTTCGGTAGGGCAATGAGGATACTTCCCCGAGGGCAAGGGTTAAGTAAGTTTATTTAGGTACAAGTACTGTACATAAGTGCAATTATCATACATGGTAACGTATGTATAAATTACCTAGGATAACCCAAAAAAGTCAGGCAGAGTAACTTATTTCCATTGTGGTATAAATACCCCGAGAGAGAGTGTGGGTATCACAGGCCTGGCTGCCGTGACGCTGCAGAAGAGGTTATAAACTTAATGGAGGACTCGAGGAGCTAGACGGATGTGACATTAAGAGGAGCGTGAGTTTCCCTGTCTCATAATATCAGGTTTATTTTTCCCCTATAATCTACCTTGTCAATAATTACGATCACATTTATTTTGTCTGCTTTCGTAAGGTGAAGTCTAGAATCTTTCCTTAATGCATGCTATAACCTAACAAATCTTTGATGACAATTGTGTTGCAGAGGTCATACCATGAATTAAGGAAGATCCTGGACTTCACCTTATGAAAGCAGACAAAGCAAATGCAAAAGTAATTATGGACAAGGTAGATTATAGGGGAAAAATAACATATTAGAGGACAGGGGAAGTGACGTGCCCCTTAAGTGCCGCAACTCAGTTTAGGGAAGGCGAGAAGCTCTCAAAGTTCCTCATTTTACCAATGATAAAAAGATTGACCAAACTGTGTGTATTGACAGCAGCAACGACAACACTACTGTTCGAAATGCTATATTTTTTTATTATTTCAGGAATAAGAATCTGTCTTCGACTGTAAGGAATTACAATATTTAGGTTTAAATGTTAATATAAGAGATGAAAGTGATGCTGGCAGCAGTGGTGCCAAATATCAGACAACTGGCATCTCCTCCCCTCGTCGCGTGCCACCATACCGTTGCCACACTCCCTCCACCGTCTACCTTCTCTTACTCTTCCCTAAAATATATTTTTCGTTCGTATCGGGAGTCGTGTTATATGCCACTGCTTACAAATAGAGATAAGTATCTTACTAATATCATCTGAGCTAGATTGTAAGAGAAATAGAAGAAAGGGAAGTGTATGTGGAGGAGAAGGTACGAGGCTGAGTTGGTAACAGTGTGAGGGCGAGGAGGCGTGGAGGGCGTGTGGTATATAGGAGTCAGTCTCCCCTCAGCGCTAGTTGTGGGTGCACGCCTCATAATTCCTCCATCCCGTCGACTGGTACCGCGCCTTTAGTGCTCCACCCACCCACCCACGCCCGCCCTCACACGCCCACACCCCCGCCGGGGGAACTAACAGAGGAGCGGGTGGGTTTAGTGAGCTGAAAAAAAATAATTGAGCATACGTGATATTTTATAACACGTGAGGCGTTAAAAATTGTGAGGCGATCAAAATAAAATAATTGTGAGGGGAAACAAAAACAAAAAAAGATTTACATTGTGAGGGGGAAACCAACAATTGAAAAAAAAAGTGTGAAGAGATGAGATTCGCAATTAATAATTCTTTTAATAAAAAATCGTATAAGCTCTGCCTAATTAGATAAAAACCAAGGAAAAGATATGCTTAAAATTTATATAAATTGACCATATATGTAGATATAAATCCAAAGAGGTGTATACTGTTAGTGATATAAATACTCTATATACATCTAATACTGTTGGGTTTAGTCCTGACTCTTTCTCTTCTACTTCAGCTCTTCCTCTCACCGGCTATTCTTCTTCTGTCCCCACTTCCCCCTCGCCCCTAGTGGGTCCTTACCTGTGAGTCTAACTGAACTCTATATACATATACACGGAACATCGTTTCCTGTGTAGGGATTAATATATTATTGATGTTATGACATAGCACAGCTTCCTATATTCCTTAATGAACATCACATAACCTACACTCCTTAATGAACATCACATAACCTACACTCCTTAATGACCATCACATAACCTACACTCCTTAATGACCATCACATAACCTACACTCCTTAATGACCATCACATAACCTACACTCCTTAATGACCATCACATAACCTACACTCCTTAATGACCATCACATAACCTACACTCCTTAATGACCATCACATAACCTACACTCCTTAATGACCATCACATAACCTACACTCCTTAATGACCATCACATAACCTACACTCCTTAATGACCATCACATAACCTACACTCCTTAATGACCATCACATAACCTACACTCCTTAATGACCATCACATAACCTACACTCCTTAATGACCATCACATAACCTACACTCCTTAATGACCATCACATAACCTACACTAATAACCATCACATTACCTACACTCCATAATGACCATCACATAACCTACACTAATAACCATCACATTGTCTACACTCCGTAATGACCATCACATAACCTAAATATTAATTTAATCCCAGTATAAATTCAAATGAAGGACCTGCCTTGTATGGGCCAGTAGGCCTTCTGCAGTGTTTCTCCATACTTATGTTCTTAAATGAAAGATCTGACAGGAAAATCTGAATGGGGAGAGAAATCACCAGTGGAGGGAAGGGGGGGGAGGGACATAAGAAAAGAGGAACACTGCAGTAGGCTTGTTGGCCCATACTTGGCAGGTCCTTTACAAAACCAACCCACTAACAGAACATTTGCCCAACCCACTTTCAGTGCTACCCTAACAATAAGCTCTGACAAATCTATCTACTCATGTGCAAGTCCCACTCAAATCCATTTATTTTTCCAACTAAAACTTGAAACTACCCAAGGTTTTAGCTTCAATAACCCTACTAGGCAGACTGTTCCACTCATTAACTACCCTATTTCCAAACCAATACTTTCCTATATCCTTTCTAAATTTAAACTTATCTAATTTGAATTCATTACTGCGGGTTCTCTCTTGGAGGGAGATCCTTAAGACTTTCTTTACATCCCCTTTATTAATACCCATCTTCCACTTATACACCTCGATCATGTCTCTCTTCATTCTTCGTCTTACTAGTGAATGTAATTTAAGGGACTTCAATCTTTCTTCATACGGAAAATTTCTCAGTGGAAAAGGGGTGGGGGAGAGGGGACTGATTCCTCCTGGGAGGTGCCTTGATGCCGGTGTGGGGCTCTGCCTCCAAGGAATTGAGCCTGCCTTCCCCCTCTCTTAAGTCGAACCTGCCTTCCCTTCTCTGGGATTGATGCATCCCATTTTCCTAGGTTCTTTTATAACCCCTACGGGTTTAGCGCTTCTCCATGATGCAGCCATAATTATAATAATGTCTATATTGTGAGCTAGGTCTCCTTAGTGTGGGCAAGGTGTCCTTAGTGTGGGCAAGGTGTCCTTAGTGTGGGCAAGGTGTCCTTAGTGTGGGCAAGGTGTCCTTAGTGTGGGCAAGGTGTCCTTAGTATGGGCAAGGTGTCCTTAGTATGGGCAAGGTGTCTTTAGTATGGGCAAGGTGTCCTTAGTATGGGCAAGGTGTTCTTAGTATGGGCAAGGTGTCCTTAGTGTGTGCAATGTGTCCTTGGTGCTTCACTTTGTACACTGCCGGAACAACTTACTGACGGACACGGAAGGAAGTAACACGGGAGGAAGTTGCGCGGGAGGAAGTAACACAGGAGCAAGTAACACGGGAGCAAGTAACACGGGAGCTAGTAACACTGTGTTAAGACTTAGTCCAACATTTCTTAGGCTCTTGTATTGTAATTCGTGAAGCTCTAACCCGTGTGGGTCATTGACTGTAGCAGTTGACCAGCCAAGCTGTTGCTGTATTAGTGCAGGGTAGACACCATAGCCTGGTTGACTATTATTATTATTAGTAGTAGTAGTAGTAAAGGTGTTAATCCCGTGTGGGTAATTCAGTGTTCTGGTTGATGAAGAAAGGGGAGAGATGTATGGGCAAGTCTCCACGCAAGTGGAAAAATAAACACAATAAACACGCAAGTGCTGAACTTGGATCCACATGGCAGTACGATCTACATTAGTGAAGAGTTACACTTTGTAGACAGCGTTTACTGTAACCATGTTTCGCTCTGTGTAGAGCTTTATTAAGTCATCCTTGATCTGATAAAGTCGCAGTCAACTATTGTTCTAGAACGTGAGGCATTTCTTCTACTGCTGCACTTGTTCAGCTACAATAAAGAAAGTACTTTTCAGTTAGTCGACTCTTGCAAGTCGCATCCAGAAAAAGGGGCAGAAGGACCACCAGTGGAAATGAACCTCATAGCCTGACCTTAAGTTATCCTGGTTTTATATCACTCCGGAGTTAAAATAATCAAAACACTGAAGTCGTTTTCTTCAGAACAGTTTGCTAAAACTTTTTAAGTCGTCTCTGAAAGACAACTAGGCGTCTGTTGGTAATTTTCCATTTATCTAATGGGTGCTGAAAAGCCATGATCCCTTCATGCTTACTGTCGTACATGGAAACGCATTTATTGCATTTCTTCTCTCCATTTGGGTATATTGCAGCATCAACTATGTCTCCGCGTACATTTTTGGAGCCTGTTCCATCAGTATTAGAGTTAGGATGCATCTTTCTTGCATTTTGGTGTTTGAAGAGATCTCTAATATCGATACCTTTTAAAGTTCAAATTCTAGAGACTTCAATATTAATATTCATTGGGTCATGCAGCGCCTCGACCCGAGAGAATACAAGTGACTTGGGGTGTCGTCACTGATTTGCCATTTCTTGTTTCCATGGCCATAACTAACTTTTCTTGCAGAAGGAATATTAACACTATCGCATTCTTCGGATCGTAAGAAATTTGGTCTTGTTGCCCCCAGGTTCTTCGCTCAATAGAGTAGTGCCTTTGCATCCTACAGGTTGGTCCAGTTTTTATTTCTCGAAATTTCCCTAAATAAGCAGCTAAAATTTGTCCTCGTTGAACATCATGTTTCTTTTGGATCTATGATTTTTATTAATTCAATTTAGGTTTGGGACGATACCAGTTTTTTTTTTTTTGCCTACCGATATCGATACCCAGTTTTAGATCAGTACCGATACCATCTAAACTAGCCGATACCGACTTTGGTTTACCTCCTATTTAGTGGTATAATATCTTCTCGATGGATGCCACTCTCAGATTCCATTATCCACTGCGATGGATATTGCACTACTATGATTTTTATCTCTGTGTTAGATAAGAGAATGAGGAAGAAAAAGATTTTTTACATTGGAGGCCACTGATATTATTTTACTGTATTTGAAAGCTGAAAAGCTGTCTACAATATTTCCCAATTATTCCTGTTTCGCGCATTTTGCGTTTTTACACCATACATCCGCTGCCTACGTTGACCTTGCGGTAAAAATAGGTACCAGGGTGTTAGTCATCTGTTGTAGGTCGCATCCTGGTGAAGAACCGGAGGAGCCGCAACAAAAATAAGCCACGAAAGAGGCAGTTTTCTTGACGTTCGCCATGACAGTTTGCTTAACTTACATTGATAAAGTCTGTTTATGGGTCTGGTGTGCCGACGCAAGATTTAACTGTGTCGGTATAAAATACCGACACAGTGGAAAAATAAACACTTAAGCAGTATAATGTGATCCTTTATTGACAACGTTTCGCCCACACAGTGGGTTTTATCAAGTCACAAACAGATCTACCTGGGTAAAAGGTACGTGAGTATATATAGGATGGAGTCCTAAATCTACTCACGTACCTTTTACCCAGGTAGATCTGTTTGTGACTTGATAAAGCCCACTGTGTGGGCGAAACGTTGTCAATAAAAGACCACATTATACTACTAAAATGTTTATTTTTCCATTATAATTAAGAGTTTTACAGAGTCTGTATAAATCATCCTTTGTGCTGTGTAAGGTGTCAGTGTTTATGCGGGTCCCGCTCTGATAACTATCTCGTAGCTCATAATTTATATCCACTGCTTACATTCTAAATTTATTACAATATAAATATGGTTTAAAGTATCGTTTTTTTTTTTTTTGGTGAAAGTATCACGTATATTGGTATTACCATCTATGGTGGTACTAGAACAAACAATGTTGTTAGCGCCTAAGATAAAGGCGAATATGCTATAAGTAGCACCTATTATGACAGCAGCAGCTATTGTGGCAGTATCACCTATTGTGGCAATAACACCTATTATCACAGTAGCATATGTGGCAGTAACACCTATTGTGGCAGTAAAACCTATTATGACAGTAACACCTATTGTGACACTAGCACCTATTGTAGCAGTAACACCTATTATGACAGTAGCACCTATTGTGGCAGTAGCACCTATTGTGGCAGTAACACCTGTTATGACGGTAGCACCTATTGTGGCACTAGCACCTATTATGACAGTAGCACCTATTGTGACAGTAGCACGTATTGTGGCACTAGCACCTATTATGACAGTAGCACCTATTGTGGCAGTAGCACCTATTGTGTCAGTAGCACCTATTGTGTCAGTAGCACCTATTGTGGCAGTAGCACGCAACAGTAACGCGTAAGGTGATAAGCATCACCTCTGACATCAACATACAGTAGCATAATATTTGTGTGTTGTGTACAGTAACGCTCGACTCTGGCACCAGTGTTTGTGAAGCGAGGAAATAACACAGTGAACACAAACTGGTCTCGTCATGCGCTGTGATTGATGAATAAACATAAGAGTTAAAACAGCACTTCCACAGTGCATCAACATCGATTCGATGTGAAGCTGCAGTTCTTCAAGCATCAAGAAGTTGGACAAAGGACCCACGACATAAGGACTCACCAAGATGTGGCAAGATTAAGTTCCTCTCCACATTGCAGCAAGCTGCGTAATGCAAGACAATCAGCGTGGTGAAGGGTGAATAATGTAGCACTCGTGAACCTGTATTCTGTCCTGTGAATGTGGTGTGAGGTGTAGGTAGTAGTATTAGTAGTGGTGGTAGTAGTAGTAGTGGTGGTAGTAGTAGTAGTGGTGGTAGTAGTAGTGGTGGTAGTAGTAGTAGTGGTGGTGGTGGTGGTAGTAGTAGTGGTGGTGGTAGTAGTAGTAGTAGTGGTGGTAGTAGTAGTAGTAGTAGTAGTAGTAGTGGTGGTAGTAGTAGTAGTAGTGGTGGTAGTAGTAGTAGTGGTGGTGGTAGTAGTAGTAGTAATAGTAGTGGTGGTGGTACTAGTAGTAGTAATAGTAGTGGTGGTGGTAGTAGTAGTAGTAATAGTAGTAGTGGTAGTAGTAGTAGTAGTAATAGTAGTAGTGGTGGTGGTAGTAGTAGTAGTAATAGTAGTGGTGGTAGTAGTAGTAGTAGTAATAGCAGTGGTGGTAGTAGTAGTAGTAGTAATAGTAGTGGTGGTGGTAGTAGTAGTAGTAATAGTAGTGGTGGTGGTAATAGTAGTAATAGTAGTGGTGGTGGTAGTAGTAGTAGTAGTAATAGTAGTGGTGGTGGTAGTAGTATTAGTAATAGTAGTGGTGGTGGTAGTAGTAATAGTAGTGGTGGTGGTAGTAGTATTAGTAATAGTAGTGGTGGTAATAGTAGTGACAAGATATATTCCGCATGAAAAGATTTAACATGTCAAAGTAAGACAATAGGGATATCTGTTATCAATTTAAGACAATTGGAGCTATACTATGATAAAATTAAGAGAAGTGAAGCTATACTTAGATCACTTTAAGACAACACCGTAGCTACACCGCTACACCGTAATCATTTTAAGGCAATTAGAGCTATATTCTGATCAATTTAGGGCAAATGGAGCTGTACTGTGATCAATTTAAGTCAAGTGAAGCTAGGACGACAAAGACTGATTACCACTGAATACGGTAAGAATGTGGGAAAGAAGAGTAGGGAAGGATAGAAAAAAGTTGAAGGAAGGTGTATAAAGGAGTTTGACTTTGAAGTGAAAGTTAGAATGAAAGTCTGTTAAACAAAAGAGATTAACAAAAGAGGTATATAAACAAAGCTATTTCGTTTCAAATATGAAAACGAAGATAGTTACAACAAAGGTAATAAAATATTACATTATTTACTTGTGAGAATAACTGCTGCACTGCTGACAACATAGAAACTATTGACAACATAGAGACTGCTGATAACAAAGAAATTGCTGACAACATAGAAACTGTTGACAAAGAAATTGCTGACAGCAGCTGACAGTTCGAACCTTGGCATTATTTTATTTTCTCTCGTCCTGTATGGTTGAGTGTCAACTCTGGCTTCTGCGTCCACTCAGATATATAGGTCAACCTCTCTCCTGGGTCAGCCCAAGCCAGGCTCATGTATCACATACCTGCTGATAACATCTATGTAAAACTATTATAATTATTATATAGATGGGAAGCACTAAATCCGTAGGTGTCACACCGCGCCTAGGTATTGGGAGTATAAACACATAAGCAGTATAATGTGACCCTTTATTGACAACGTTTCGCCCACACAGTGGGCTTTATCAAGTCACAAACAGATGTTTGTGACTTGATAAAGCCCACTGTGTGGGCGAAACGTTGTCAATAAAGGATCACATTATACTGCTTATGTAGAAGTCATATTTATCAAGTGTTGAACAGAATAAGTCTGTTTATCAACTGAACTTGGCAAGAATGCCGCCCAGATGCATAACCAACCAGTGCGAGAGCGCTACAGTTACTCCATTACAACCTTTTTTTTTTTTTTAATACACCGGCCGTCTCCAACCAAGGTAAGATGACCCGTCTTGCCAGAGGCACTCCGGCATCACAGTCAGTAAGGCACTCCGGCATCACAGTCAGTAAGGCACTCCGGCATCACAGTCAGTAAGGCACTCACAACTACAATATCTGCACCCCTTATTCGATTATGATTATTATTATTCCTTTAATTATTCAGATTTAAGATATTTATTAATTGGAAAATAATACTGCGAATTCTTTCCCAGTGACTGAATATATTTAATTCCCGGGAGTAAAGTACTGTTGTAAACTTGTAATTGTCAGAAAATAAAATGTAACTTGCAAACTGTAACATAATTAACATTAATAAAACATAAGAAATCATACAGTTTATGGCATTTTTTTTTTTTTTTTTTTTTAAACGAAAAGTCAAAAGATAAGATAATCCAATTTGTTAAATCGTATATTAAATTTTAAATATTTTTATACAATTGTTGACAATATATAAAGTGTATCAAGTATGGGTTCAGAGCTGGATTTAGGAATAAGCAAATGAAAAATTAATTCTGATGTTTTGAGAGGCTCCTTCAGACTGTGAGGTTCTAAGCTGTAGCTTGTTTAGCCTATGCCTAAATCAGGCCTTAAAACAGATTAAAAAATCCTCCCTGCGATACTCAACGAAATGTTTCGGGTTCATCTACCACAATTCGGGTCGTTCTCCTCAGAGATCCCTACCTCTTCCGCCTCTACTTTAATTTCGAATACCTTTCCTTCTCTACTAGTTAGTCACAGCGATGAATATTTCATAAAGGTTTAGAGTTTTTTATGTGTGAATATAATAATAATTAAACTTCCCTATCTTCTACTTCCTTTGACCACACAGCTAACCTACTCCTCTCCTGCCACTGCTGTGGTGTAGCGGCACTAGCTAACCTACTCCTCTCCTGCCACTGCTGTGGTGTAGCGGCACTAGCTAACCTACTCCTCTCCTGCCACTGCTGTGGTGTAGCGACACTAGCTAACCTACTCCTCTCCTGCCACTGCTGTGGTGTAGCGACACTAGCTAACCTACTCCTCTCCTGCCACTGCTGTGGTGTAGCGGCACTAGCTAACCTACTCCTCTCCTGCCACTGCTGTGGTGTAGCGGCACTAGCTAACCTACTCCTCTCCTGCCACTGCTGTTGTGTAGCGGCACTAGCTAACCTACTCCTCTCCTGCCACTGCTGTGGTGTAGCGACAATAGCTAACCTACTCCTCTCCTGCCACTGCTGTGGTGTAGCGGCACTAGCTAACCTACTCCTCTCCTGCCACTGCTGTGGTGTAGCGGCACTAGCTAACCTACTCCTCTCCTGCCATTGCTGTGGTGTAGCGACACTAGCTAACCTACTCCTCTCCTGCCACTGCTGTGGTGTAGCGACACTAGCTAACCTACTCCTCTCCTGCCACTGCTGTGGTGTAGCGGCACTAGCTAACCTACTCCTCTCCTGCCACTGCTGTGGTGTAGCGGCACTAGCTAACCTACTCCTCTCCTGCCACTGCTGTGGTGTAGCGACACTAGCTAACCTACTCCTCTCCTGCCACTGCTGTGGTGTAGCGGCACTAGCTAACCTACTCCTCTCCTGCCACTGCTGTGGTGTAGCGGCACTAGCTAACCTACTCCTCTCCTGCCACTGCTGTGGTGTAGCGACACTAGCTAACCTACTCCTCTCCTGCCACTGCTGTGGTGTAGCGGCACTAGCTAACCTACTCCTCTCCTGCCACTGCTGTGGTGTAGCGGCACTAGCTAACCTACTCCTCTCCTGCCACTGCTGTGGTGTAGCGACACTAGCTAACCTACTCCTCTCCTGCCACTGCTGTGGTGTAGCGGCACTAGCTAACCTACTCCTCTCCTGCCACTGCTGTGGTGTAGCGACACTAGCTAACCTACTCCTCTCCTGCCACTGCTGTGGTGTAGGCACTAGTCCACGCAACTCATTCATCCTCTCCACTCTTCAGATATTCCGGACTTTCTTCCACGGATCCTTTCGATAAATATCCTGAAATTTCAATATCTTTTCGGAGTCCCGTGTCTCTGAAGACTTAAATACCATGTCCTTCCGCCTCTTACAGCTCTTTGTGTCCTTTACGGAAACATACATGTGTGTGGTCATGCATGATCCTTCAAATACACATCCGTTAAAGAAAGTCTGCGAGAAAAATAGCCTGACAAGAGGATAACTAACATCCTGGAAGTTGATTACGCTATGGATATGGATGATTCTCCAGCCCTGTATTCACCTTGTGGAGGCACTACCTCACCTGCACTTATAGCCACACTCTTGTTATCCCACTGCTGACACTCACCTCCTTGATAACTATACTAGACTCTGATGAAAAGTAAAAGTTGAGTAACAAGATATGCAAAACACTAGATCCCTTATTTACTTAAAAGTCTTTAACATAAAAAGTTCCGATCTTCATATTCAATTATCTGCTATAATTACCACTTTTCATAGTAATTTGCTACCACTAATAACATATTACACATGTAACAATAGTATAATCAAAATAATTTTAAATGTATTAGTTTTAGTACAAGCTATATTTATAATTTATTCCAAGTCATTGTATATAATTAACATCAAATTTTGAAAAGAGAAAATTTTCCCACTATTTAGTTGAGAAATTGGCTGAGGGTCACACAGTGTCTGAGGTCACAAGCTACGTCACAAAAGGTCACAGTGTCTGGGGTCACAAACTACGTCACAACAGTAAGGTCACACAGTGTCTGAGGTCACAAACTACGTCACTACAGTAAGGTAACAGTGTCTGAGGTCACAAACGTCACTACAGTAAGGTCACACTGTGTCTTAAGCTCACTGGTTCATCAAATACACGTCGCTCATTGGTCCATCAATACACCGTCGCTGAATAAAACATTAGTTATAACAGAAACATAAATGTAATTAGTAAACAAACCAATATTCAGAAAATTAAACAATGTAATAAAACGAGTTATTTTGACCGTAAAGACGAGAGAGAGAGAGAGAGAGAGAGAGAGAGAGAGAGAGAGAGAGAGAGAGAGAGAGAGAGAGAGAGAGAGAGATCCGTAAAACTAGATAAAAATCTTTGGTCTTCTCTGGAGTAAAAATCTCTGCACTAGTGAGCAAAATTGTTTCCTGCTAGCAGGAAAGCTCTTGACCTCCCGGTGATGCCTGCAGCCTGGGCCAGGTAGACCAGTTTTGGGAGAGGGAGGGAAGAGGACGAGAGCCAGTGTAGAGGAGAGAGTGTGAGAGTATTGTCACGAGAGGGATATAACCAACTCCCTCCCTTCTCTCTTTCCTTCTTCACTTCCCACGTATTTCAATTTTTCTTATAAAATATAAAAAGGCCTCACACCAGCCAAGGCTGCTACGGTATTCAGTTAGACAGATATTCATATATTTATGCACACACACATGAATACTTACACATACATATTCTTGGGATTATAATGACTAAATATAATATATATATATATATATATATATATATATATATATATATATATATATATATATAATATATATATATTTGAGTCACTGCAGCTGTGCTGGAACGAAACCTTTGAAGGTGTGGTAGGTGATGAACCTTGCTGGAATACTTGACGATAGCTTCACTACCATACCGCAGTCTCCCAGCTCAGGCTTGCAGAGTTCAACACCTTCTATGATAAATTAGATACATGGGCAACACTTGGGTATCTTTACTGTGAAAACGTTTCGCCACACAGCGGCTTCATCAGTCCAATACAAAGAAGAATGGTGAAGATCAGAAAGAGATTGAGGTAATCAGTCCCTCGGCCTGGAGTCGATGTAATCAGTCCATCAGTCTTGATATGACCTACTTCCACCTGTGGATGTGTCCAAGATGACACCACCTACGACTTCCTCGCCTCACCTATTTGCAGAATTGATCAACTTGTCGGTTCTCTGAACCATTTATCTACAACACCTTGCATGAGCCTCGTCCTGTGTGATGGAATATGTCAGGGAAAGCAACTTTGGTTCCCGCTGTGTTACTATCATGTAGAATAATGGTAGTCGCACAGTGCCGAGGTGTCCAGTTTAATGAGGAAAATTCCCTCTTCCTACTTTGTTAGCATTGGTAATTGTTTCCGCTGCTCCTCCCTTTCTTACCGCCGTTTTCAATTTCCCCATTCGTATAGCTCTCTCATCCACTCATTTATTTTCTCCTCTCTACACACTCCTATTTAAATAACCCCTATTCAATTTCTCCACTTCCCTCTCTATTATACAGTATTTTCCTCCTCTCTCAGTATATTATTCCATCATTCTCCTCTTTACTTACCCCTATTTCAATCTTTATCTTCTCCATCACCACCCTTTTCACTTTCATTTCCTCTTCACCCATTCTCTCCTCCTCCCTTTCCACTGTTTCCCTACACCCTCCTCCCTTTCCACTGCTTCCCTGCACCCTCCTCCCTTTCCACTGCTTCCCTACACCCTCCTCCCTTTCCACTGCTTCCCTGCACCCTCCTCCCTTTCCACTGCTTCCCTCACCCTCCTCCCTTTCCACTGCTTCCCTACACCCTCCTCCCTTTCCACTGCTTCCCTACACCCTCCTCCCTTTCCACTGCTTCCTACACCCTCCTCCTTTCCACTGCTTCCCTACACCCTCCTCCCTTTCCACTGCTTCCCTACACCCTCCTCCCTTTCCACTGCTTCCCTACACCCTCCTCCCTTTCCACTGCTTCCCTACACCCTCCTCCCTTTCCACTGCTTCCCTACACCCTCCTCCCTTTCCACTGTTTCCCTACACCCTCCTCCCTTTCCACTGCTTCCCTGCACCCTCCTCCCTTTCCACTGCTTCCCTACACCCTCCTCCCTTTCCACTGCTTCCCTACACCCTCCTCCCTTTCCACTGCTTCCCTACACCCTCCTCCCTTTCCACTGCTTCCCTGCACCCTCCTCCCTTTCCACTGCTTCCCTACACCCTCCTCCTTTCCACTGCTTCCTACACCCTCCTCCCTTTCCACTGTTTCCTGCACTCCTCCTCCTTTCCACTGCTTCCCTGCACCCTCCTCCCTTTCCACTGTTTCCTACACCCTCTCCCTTTCCACTGCTTCCTGCACCCTCCTCCTTTCCACTGTTTCCTACACCCTCCTCCCTTTCCACTGTTTCCCTACACCCTCCTCCTTTCCACTGTTTCCCTACACCCTCCTCCTTTCCACTGCTTCCTGCACCCTCCTCCTTTCCACTGTTTCTGCACCCTCCTCCTTTCCACTGTTTCCTACACCTCCTCCTTTCCACTGTTTCCTACACCCTCCTCCCTTTCCACTGTTTCCTACACCCTCCTCCTTTCCACTGTTTCCTGCACCCTCCTCCTTTCCACTGTTTCCTACACCCTCCTCCTTTCCACTGTTTCCTACACCCTCCTCCTTTCCACTGTTTCCTACACCCTCCTCCCTTTCCACTGTTTCCTGCACCCTCCTCCTTTCCACTGTTTCCTGCACCCTCTCCTTTCCACTGTTTCCTGCACCCTCCTCCCTTTCCACTGCTTCCCTACACCCTCTCCTTTTCGCTGCTTCCTGCACCCTCCTCCTTTCCACTGTTTCCTGCACCCTCTTCCTTTCCACTGTTTCCTGCACCCTCCTCCTTTCCACTGCTTCCTACACCCTCCTCCTTTCCACTGCTTCCCTACACCTCCTCCCTTCTTCCTGCACCCTCTCTTTCCACTGCTTCCTGCACCCTCCTCCCTTTCCACTGCTTCCTACACCTCCTCCTTTCCACTGCTTCCCTACACCTCCTCCTTTCCACTGCTTCTCACCCTCCTCCCTTTCCACTGTTTCCTACACCCTCCTCCCTTTCCACTGTTTCCTCACCTCCTCCTTTCCACTGCTTTCCTGCACCCTCCTCCTTTCCACTGCTTCCTACACCCTCCTCCTTTCCACTGCTTCCTACACCCTCCTCCTTTCCACTGCTTTCCTACACCCTCCTCCTTTCCACTGTTTCCTACACCCTCCTCCTTTCCACTGTTTCCTGCACCTCCTCCCTTTCCACTGTTCCTGCACCCTCCTCTTTCCACTGCTTCCTCACCTCCTCCTTTCCACTGTTTCCCTACACCCTCCTCCCTCTCATTACACATCCATCTGCTGCTTGTGTTCACCTAGCGGGAAAATAGTTTCCTGGGAGTTAATTAGTGGATTGCGTCCTGGGAGTGGCCAAGCGTTGCTCAGCCTAGGAAACATTAGGCCACTGGGAGATTTCTTGTTTCCCTAACACTGCAGACCAAGCAATGTTCCTTCAGCACAGCCTTAAGTACATGTGTATGAACATAAGAACGCCGAAGCACTGCTCTAGGCCTATTGGCATATGCTAGGCAGGCCCTATTCACACCAAACTACGCCCTCTCATGTACCTGTCTAACCTAAATGACCCGTTTCAGGTGTTTTCCAGGACAAAAGCATCACCTTCAGGTTGACCAGGATAGGTTAGTGACTCTCACTCAGACACACTGAAGCCAGAACGTACAGAGCTACACTGAACTAGAAAGCAACACACAAGGATTCCCTCAAACATGTTTTCTGCATAACATGTTATTGAACATCATGATATTCTCTCTCTCTCTCACCCCCTGTTTATCCTTCCCTCTCTACCCCTGATAAACCGTCTCATATTCTATCTCCAGTGCCTCTTCCATCAGACAGACTACCACTACTCTTCCCTTGCCTACCACTACCACTACTCTTCCCTTGCCTACCACTACCACTACTCTTCCCTTGCCTACTACTACCACTACTCTTCCCTTGCCTACCACTACCACTACTCTTCCCTTGCCTACCACTACCACTACTCTTCCCTTGCCTACCACTACCACTACTCTTCTTCACATGCTTCTTCCTTTCCATATCATGTCACTTAAGTTTTTCCTCCTCACTACTTATTTCTTCCTCATCTACGCCATGAGTTACACGGTTGCCATAGCTGCTACTCTTCCCTTCCATAACTAATCATCCCATTTTTACCCCTCACCGTCCCATTTCCCCCTCTTTTTCCCATTCTGTCTCTCTTCTATTCCTCAGTCTCCCTCCCTTCTATGCATTCCTCTTTCGTTCCGTTGTACTCTTGTACTCTGCTCAGTTTGAATATAATATTTATAATAGTAGAAATGTATCCTCCTTGAACATCATCATATTACTATTATTAACACATCGGCCGTTTCCCACCGAGGCAGAGTGACCTGAAAAAGAAGAAACACTTTCATCCTCACTCACTCCATCACTGCCTTGACAGAGGCTTGCCGATACTACAGTTCAAAAGCTGCAACATATCTCCACCTTCAGAACGCAGGCCCTGCACTTCCCACCTCCTGGACTCAAGTCCAGCTAATTGGTTTCCCTGAAGAGCACGTCAAGTCATAAAAACCATTTGCCTCCACTAGCTCCTTTCTAGCACACTCAAGCACGCTTGCTGGAAGTCCAAGCCCCTCGCACACAAAACCTGCTTTACCCCCTCTCTCCAAAATTTCCTAGAAAGACCCCTACCCCGCCTTCCTTCCACTGCAAATTTATACACATATTTCCCCAATTATGTCTATTTCGTTCCATCCTCTCTAAATGTCAAAATCACCTCAACATCCCCTCCTCAGCCCTCTGGATATTACTTTCAGAAATCCCGCACCACTTAATCTAAAAGCTACGGATTCTTTGCATAATATTCACACCACACATTGCCCTCAGACACAACATCTCCACTGCCTCCAACCTTCTCCTTGTTGTACCATTCATCACTCATGCTTCACATCCATATAAGATCGTTGATACCACTATACTCTTAATTCTCCTCTTTGCTTCCATGGATAGCGTTCTTTGTCTTCACAGACTCGTCAATGCACCACTCATCTTTTTTTCCCTCATTAATTCTATGGTTTACCTCGTCTTTCATAGACCCATCTGTTGACAAGTCCACTCTCAATTATCTGAATACATTCACTTCCTCCATACTCTCTCCCTCCAATCTGATATCCAATCTTTTACTACCTAATTTTATTTTATCCTCATCATTTTGCTCTTTCCTGTGTTCGCTCTTAATTTCCTTATTTTACATACCCTTCCAAACTCGTTCACTAACCTCCGCAACTTCTCTTCAGAATCTCCCAAAAGCACAGTGTCATCAGCAGAAAAGCAGCTGTGACAATTTCCACTTTGCGTTAGATTCTTTATATTTTAATCCCACATCTCTTGCCAGCACCCGAGCATTCACTTTTCTTACAACCCCATCTATAAATATGCTGAACACCTATGATGACATTACGCATCCCTGTCTAAAAGGCCTAATTCAACTGGGAAATAATCTCCCTCTCTCCTACATATCCTAACTTGAGCCTTACTATCGTCGTAAAAGCTCTTAACTGCTTTCAGTAAACTACCATCAATTCCATACACTTGCAACATCTGCCACATTGATCCCTTATTCACACTCTCATATGCCTTTTCTAAACTCGTAAATGCAACGAAAACCTCTTTACCTTTATCTAAATACTATATGTTTCACTGTAAACACTTGGTCTACCTTTCCTAAATCCTCATTGCATATCTGCAATCTTGTTGCTCCTCTTCCCTCCCACACCCACTCTCCTATATCTACAAACTTCCGTTGAACACTAACACTTCATTTTCAAACCAACTCCATGTCTTTTCAATCTCATTGCCTATACTATCACTAATCCATCTTTCTACCAATAGTTGCTTATGTCTTACCCTAACTGCCTTCTCCTTCAGTTTATAAACCTTCACCTCTCTCACACTTTCTGATACCATTCTCCTTGTACCACATCTACCTTTTACAACTAAAAAATTATCTGATATATCTGTTGCTCCTCTATAAACATGCACACCCGAAATCTACCCATCAACCTTGAATCCACCTATACATAGTTCAACAAACCACTGTCATTACGTCCTAAATCATATCTCGTATACTTATTTATATTTTTCTCCTTTAAGTATGCATTACCTATTGCCAAACCTCTTTCTATACAAAGCTCAATCAAAGGCCTCCCCATTGTCATTTACTCCTGGCACCCCAGACTTACCTACCACACCTCTACAACCGTTTCATCCACTTTAGCATTCAGGTCCCCTACCACAATTACTCTCTCACTTGGTTCAAAACTCCCTGAACACTTAACATCCAACAGTCACTGATGTTAATCGTGTTTCATGGTCATTGATGTTAGTTATGTTTCACTGTCATTAATGTTTGTCATGTTGCACTGTCATTGATGCTAGTTATATTTCAAATTCATTGATGTTATTCATGTTTCATTATCATTGATGTGTGTGTGTGTGAGAGAGAGAGAGAGAGAGAGAGAGAGAGAGAGAGAGAGAGAGAGAGAGAGAAAGATATATATATATATATATATATATATATATAGAGAGAGAGAGAGAGAGAGAGAGGGAGGGAGGGAGGGAGAAAGAGAGTGAATACTAAACCTTCAATTAATTGGAACAAATTAACACATGAATATCTTATTTTCCTCTTTCCTCTTTTCCTCCTTGCCATCTTATCTCCTCTTCTTCCCTTACTCTCATCTCCCTCACTATTTTCTTTCTTTGCCTACTCTTATCTTTCACTCCTATCCTCACTTTTATCTCCCTCTATTTCCTCTTACTCTCACCTCTCTTTTCTTGTTCTTTCTCCATATTTTCCCCCCTCACTCTCACTTCCCTCTCACCTTTTCTCTTTCTTCCTTCTTCCCCTAACTCTCACCTCGTTTTTTCCATAGCTTTCTCTCTTCATTCCTTCACCTCCTCCCCTCTCCTCACTTTCTCACTTCCTTTCTTCCTCTCACCTCCTCACCCCTTTTCACGACGCTGTATTCCTATATTACCATCTATAAGTCGTACCCCGTCCAGAGTTATACCCCGCCTCTTATGAGCGCATAATACCCCAAAAAAGTGTAAAATAATTAAAATAATGAAAAAAGTGGGTGCGAGCATAAGAATGAAGGGAGACTGCAGTATACCTGATTGTCCATGAAGGAAGACTGCAGTATACCTGATTATCCATGAAGGAAGACTGCAGTATACCTGCTTGTCCATGCTAGGCAGAATATAAGGCATTGTCACTACTGTGACAGTGATTTATATTCTTATCTACTAAATGAAGGTAAAGCCCTGGGTAGCTTTAAAAATTAGGTTGGAGAAATATATTAGTGAAAAGGGGTTGTTTGAGGCCTGCCTAGCATGGGTCAGTTGGCTAGTGCAGTGGTTCTTCTGTCCTCAGTACTACTTGTATCGTAAAAATAACTATAGTATGGTACCATTTAGTCTACAATATTGTAAATATGGGGAATAAATTTAAGTGGAAAGCCTACTTGCCCATGCCTAGCATGGGCAAGTAGGCTTACTGCTCAGCTCACAGGATATAAAAACACTGCATATACTGACTAATAATGCAGAAAAAATAAATTTACTCTCATCTGTTAAGCCTGAAAATAAAGCCCTGTATCTTATGGCTAAGGTTAAGAAAAAACTTGATTATTTGAGATAAAGTATACCTCCTCTTCTTATGGTTACGTGAGACTTATCTGGTGTTACATACTTATGAGTATGCAGCACCAGTATGGAACCCACACCTGGTCAAACACGTCAAGAAATTAGAGAAAGTGCAAAGGTTTGTAACAAGACTAGTCCCGGAGCTGAGGAGTTTGTCTTATGAGGAGAGGTTAAGGGAACTCAACCTGACAACACTGGAAAATAGGAGGGATAGGGGGAGACATGATAACATGAAATACTGAGAGGAAGTGACAGGGTGGATAGGGACAGAATGTTTTAGAGAGCTGACACAGCAACTGGAAGTTCGAAACTCAGATGAATCACAAGGATGTTAGGAAATATTTATTCAGCCGTAGAGTTGTCAGGAAGTGGAGCAAGAAGAGGTATGATAAAGCTCATGGAGCAGGGAGAGAGTGGACCTAGTAGTGACCAGTGAAGAGGCGGGGCCAGGAGCTATGAATCAACCCCTGCAACCACAATCAGGTGAGCACACACACACACACTATAACAGGAGATGCACTCAGTTGTGTTTTGTGATGTAAAAATAGAAAATAATCCCATCGCTTAATCTACTACTGGAAGAATGAGAGTTGTGAGGGCGTGATGGAGTAAGTGGGAGGGATGAAAGTGGAGGTAAGGATGGGTGGATTAGCAGAAAATGAAGGATGGAGAGGTAGGGAGAGAGGCATGGATGGAAGAAAGAGGGAGAGAAAGATGGATGGAGGAGGAAGAGAGGGAGAGAAAGATGGATGGACGAGAGAAAGATGGATGAACGAGGAAGGGCGAGAGGGATGAATGGAGTAGAAAGGGATAGTTAGAAGGATGGAAAGAGGATTAAAAGAGGAATTGATTGAAGGGGGGAAGAGTGAGGCAGAGGGAAGGAGTAGGGAGGGAGAGAGAGAGAGAGAGAGAGAGAGAGAGAGAGAGAGAGAGAGAGAGAGAGAGAGAGAGAGAGAGAGAGAGAGAGAGAGAGAGAGAGAGAGAGAGAGGGACATGGATACAAGACACGCAGACAAAAGGTCATCGTGAATTTTTAATTCTAAAACTTGGATACAAGGTGATCGAAACACAGAAGACAAGGGAAGAGGAAGGAGGAAGAGAGAGTAGACGGAGGAGGAGAAAGAGTGGATGTTGGGAGAGAGTAGATGAATGGGGAGAGAAGAACTGGATGAGCGAGAGACAAGCAACGACTGGAACCTTTACTGAAGACAACGTAACACCTGAGCAGCTGACTGTCTCATGTCTGATAGATAACACAGTATGCGGGCAGTAGACAGGGAGACGGTCAGGTGTGAAGGCAAGAATTTAAGCAATAGGCCTACTGGGCGACGCTGCGAGGAGTAGCAGTGGTGCCTCGTTCACACTGAGTGGTGCCTCGTTCACGCTGAGTGGTACCTCGTTCACGCTGAGTGGTGCCTCGTTCACGCTGAGTGGTGCCTCGTTCACGCTGAGTGGTGCCTCGTTCACGCTGAGTGGTGCCTCGTTCACGCTGAGTGGTGCCTCGTTCACGCTGAGTGGTGCCTCGTTCACGCTGAGTGGTGCCTCGTTCACGCTGAGTGGTGCCTCGTTCACCACGAGTGGTGTCTCGTTCACACTGAGTGGTGCCTCGTTCACGCTGAGTGGTGCCTCGTTCACCCCGAGTGGTGCCTCGTTCACCCCGAGTGGTGCCTCGTTCACCCCGAGTGGTGCCTCGTTCACCCCGAGTGGTGCCTCGTTCACTCCGAGTGGTGCCTCGTTCACCCCGAGTGGTGCCTCGTTCACCACAGTACTGATGAATTAGACACTTGTGACACACTTGGGTATCTTTATTGCGGAAACGTTTCGCCGACCATTGGCTTCCTCAGTGCAATAAAGATACCCATGTGTTGCAAAAGTGGTTCAATTCATCAAACTGTCGGTTCTCTGAACCATTTACCTACACAGCTCTGTGTTGGTTTGATCAGTTGGAAGCTCCATCGGCTTTCACTGTGAATATCAAACAAGACACTTCTCGGCTCTCACTGTGTTGGTTGCCGTGAAGAGCGCCGCTCCATTACATTTTCTTTTATATTTCTTCCCTTCATTTATGACTAGATTTTCATCACAAAATCTCATGCAGTGGATGTGAGTTCCAGTGCTGGGCGCAGCATTGGTCGATTTCTTGGTCTAAGTCACGTATTTGTGTTCATTCACTTGATTGGTTAGATATATGAAGGTTCTGTGTAAGTCTTAGTACTACCTCGATATGGGTTTTCCTATACTGCAACACCCGCTATCTGGTTGTGACCACTGCAACACCCGCTATCTGGTTGTGGCCACTGCAACACCCACTATCTGGTTGTGACCACTGCAACACCCGCTATCTGGTTGTGGCCACTGCAACACCCGCTATCTGGTTGTGGCCACTGCAACACCCGTTATCTGGTTGTGACCACTGCAACACCCGCTATCTGTTTGTGGCCACTGCAACACCCGCTATCTGGTTGTGACCACAGTGTGGCCTCACAGTGTGACCTCACTGTGACCTCACAGTGTGACCTCACTGTGACCTCACAGTGTGACCTCACAGTGTGACCTCACAGTGTGACCTCACAGTGTCGTAACTCGTGGTGAAGGTTGTAACAGTTACTTTATTGTTAGTTTTCCTCAACATTTTTTGTGATGTTCAAAGCGACTTCACTACGGAGGAAAATTAAATATCTCCAGAGAGAGACACTGAGATATCTCTTTAGAGAGATTCCTAAAAAAGAGATAGCTATATATGGAGAGAAAGACCGCACTAGAGAAGATACAGATCAGTAGAGAGAAACAGCTCCAGAGAGAACGATAGTTCTACAGAAAGAGAGATAGCTCTGCCGGGAGAGATAGATCCAGAGAAGAGAGAGAGATCTCCAGAGAGTGTGGGAAACCCCAAGTGGTGTCGACCATTACACAGAGCATTAAAGACACGTTCCTAGGATTTAAGTGTGCTAAAGTGTGTGTGTGTGTGTGTGTGTGTGTGTGTGTGTGTGTGTGTGTGTGTGTGTGTGTGTGTGTGTGTTGGTGTGTTTGTGTGTACTTTCCTATTTATACTCACCTGTTTGTGGTTGCAGGGGTCTAGTCACATCTCCTGGCCCCGCCTCTTCGCTGGTCGCTACTAGATCCACTCTCTCCCTGATCTAAAACCTTTATCGTACCTCTTCTTAAAGCTATGTATGGATACTACCTCCACTATATTACTCTCCAGATTATTCCATTTTCTGAAAACTCTCTGACTGAAGAAATACTTCCTAACATCCCTATGACACATTTGAGTCTTCAGCTTTCAGGTGTGACCCCTTGTTGCTGTGTCCCATCTCCGAAACATTCTGTCCCTATCCACCTTGTCAATTCCTCTCAGTATTTTATGTCATTATCATGCCCCCCTTCCCCATCCCTCTAGTCTTCCAGTGTCGTCAGGCTGATTTCCTTTAACCTCTCTTCGTAGGATATACTCCCTTAAATAACAAAAACAGGCACAATACCGTGACTGGAACAATACACACATAACCCGCACATATAAAAGGAGAGGAGCTTACGACGACGTTTCGGTCCGACTTGGACCATTTACAAAGTCACACTAACACGAAGGACAGGAGGAAGTGGTATTTATAGGCAGGCCGACAGGGGAGGGCACAAGAAAGTGGTGGAGGGGTAATGGAGGTGGTAGTGATAGTGGTAGTGGTAGTAGTAGTGGAGTCAGTCATAAACTAGGAAAGGAGCACTGCAAAGACGCTGGCGGCCCGCAAGGGTAAGAACAAGAACACAGGGGGAAAAATAAAATAAAATAAATAAAATAGAGGACAAATACAAGGCAAAAGAAAAGAAAAGAAAGAGAACCCAGAGGAGAAAGGAGAAACAGGAGAAGGGGGAAGAGAAAGAAGGGGAAGGAATCAGGTTAAGTCTCGGGTGTTCTGAAGTTTGGAGCATTTAACAATGTAATGGGAGAGGAAAGCATCTACAGAGACAAAGCCAGGGCTAAGATTCATACAGGGAAAGTTGTGTATAAGGGAGGATTCAACCAAACGACGACTGTGAAAGTTGGACGTAGGGTAGACTCCCTTAGCTCCGGGACTAGTCTTGCTGCAAACCTTTGCATTTTCTCTAATTTCTTGACGTGCTTGACCAGGTGAGAGTTCTATACTGGTGGTGCATACTCCAATATGGGCCTGATGTACACGGTGTACAGTGTCTTGAAGGACTGCTTACTCAGATGTCGATATGTTATTCTTAGGTTTGCCAGGCGCCCATATGCTGCAGCAGTTATTTAGTAGATGTGCGCCTCAGATGTGCTCGGTATGATACTCGCCCCAAGATCCTTTTCCTTGAGTGAGGTTTGCCTCCACTATTCGTTTGTCTCATCACTCTTGTTTCATATTCCATCCGTGTTTGTGCACCATACTTTCAGGTTTTCGGGTTCCTTGCACGTGGGTCAGTGGGTCGGGAAGGGAAGGTGGGGGTTGGGTGAGAGGGAGGGGGCTTCTTTGCACTGGAAATGTTCACGATCGTTGAATAGGTAAGGGTGGATGGGGAGGTTGGTATGTAGGGGAAAATGGTGGGTTGGGGAATGGGGCGAGAGGCAGTTGTGAGGAAGGCTCTTGCAGAGGGAGGGATGAGGGCTATGGGTGTAGGAAAGTGGGGGCAGGGTATGACTTGTTATGTTCACGATCGTTGAATAGGTAAGGGTGGATGGGGAGGTTGGTATGTAGGGGAAAATGGTGGGTTGGGGAATGGGGCGAGAGGCAGTTGTGAGGAAGGCTCTTGCAGAGGGAGGGATGAGGGCTATGGGTGTAGGAAAGTGGGGCCAGGGTATGACTTGTTATGTGCTATTGTGTTTAAGTGGTAAGGGCGGGGGCTGGAGATGAGGGAGGGGTCTATATGGGGGTGAAGGAGGAGTCTATGAGGGAGGTGAAGGAGAGTCTATGAGGGGGTGAGGGAGGGCCTATGAGGGGGTGTGCAGGGAGTTTCTCCGAAGATTGAGATTCCACACCTGTCGATGCTTCCTCCAGCTCTCCTACCAGTCTCTGGCGGTTTTGTATTCTCTTCCTTAGTTGTTCCCTCTTCTGTTGTGTGTATGTTGTGTGTGTGTGTGTGTGTGTGTGTGTGTGTGTGTGTGTGTGTGTGTGTGTGTGTGTGTGTGTGTGTGTGTGTGTGTGTTGTGTGTGTGTGTGTGTGTGTGTGTTGTGTCATTGCTCTTACTGGTACGATTAATGTGCTCTGTAAATAACAGTCTGACTGATCAGGCTATCCACCGTGAGGTCTGGTCTGGGACAGGACCGCGGGGACGGTGTCCTGGAAACTTGCAGGTTTGGTACCTATACATAAGATCATGAGAGGATACGAATGAATAGCTAAGAAAGATTTCTTAACACCACACGAAGAGAAACTTAAGGCCAAAGTTGTTAACTGAGGAAAAATAATTGAAGAAAGGAGGATGTAAATTTCTTCACAGAGTGGAAGAGCACTGGAATGGAATACAAGAGGAAGTAGACATTGTCATCCATAAGTCTCTCTCACTTAATTTGAGTTTATTTTGTACTCCGTTTGAGTCTTTATTTTCTCAGTTAACAACTTTGGTCTCAAGTTCCTCTTCGTGTGGTGTTAAGAAATCTTTCTTAGCTATTCATTCGTATCCTCTCATGATCTTATGTATAGGTACCAAACCTGCAAGTTTCTAGGACACCGTTCCCGCGGTCCTGTCCCAGACCAGACCTCCCGGTGGATAGCCTGATCAGTCAGACTGTTAGTACTAAACGAATGCAGTTCAACGTATGTGCTACAGTCCGGATCTGTTTATGAGCTCTCTTAAGCATGAAGGAAGGAGATTGAGAAGTCTTGGGCCCTTTACTATTATTGGATCATCTCTTATTACACTTAACGCAACCCTGCTTTTCATCGGCGGTCTTTGTACCGTTCACCAAGTCTCACTTTCATAGAGTGTGATTGTGTATGAAAATTATAATGTATCTTTCTCATTGGGTTTAAAGAAGTATAGATCGAGGAACTTGAGCATTCCCAATAATTTAGGTGCTTGATTGAATTTATGCAATAAATGAAGGTTCTCAATACATTCTCCAGGTCAGCAGTTTCACATGCCTTAAACATGGCTATTATAGTACAGCAATATTCTAGATAAGAGAAAACAAATTACTTTAAAATTATCATTGTTGGCATCTCTTGTTTTGAAGGTTCTAGTTATCCTGTCAATCGTTTTCCTTGCAGTAATGCCACTGATGTGATCCTTGAAAGCAAAATTTTCTGACATCCATAAGTCTCTCTCACTTAATTTGAGTTTATTTTGTACTCTGTGTGAGTCTTTATTTTCTCAGTTTTTTTTTCCAAAGTGGAGTAACTGAATTTTGTTGTCAGTGGCTCGCTGGAAGACTTGCGTTACAACAGCTTGAAGGTTTGTTGTGTCCTCAGTGGTAGTCACTCTCATACAAATTCTAGTATCGTCCACTGGGGCTATGTTGCTATGATTTATTTCTCTGTATATATCAGATATATTATTGTAACCACGAACGAGTGGTATTGATCAATAACAACACTGCGCTAGCCAGGGTTCGAACCCATGTTGTACTGGCCCGTCATTGTGAGCGAGAACCACATGACGCCTTTACCCACAGGACCGTCCTGTGGGTAAAGGCGTCATGTGGTTCTCGCTCACAATGATGGGCCAGTACAACATGGGTTCGAACCCGGGCTAGCGCAGTGTTATTATATCAGATATGAGAATGGGAAAGAATAAAGGGGAACAACTTTTCACTATGGCAGCCTCTGATTTCACTCTGTTTACTATTACTCTTCAGGTTCTGTTTGTTAGAAAATTAATTACACATCCGCAACACTTTTCCAGTTATTTCTTTTTGCATGCGTTTTATGTGTTACAACATCATGGTCGCGCCTATCACAGGATTTTGCGAAGTTTGTATTTGTCGGATCTCCATTTTTTTTGTCTTTCAGTGCTTCCAGGACCAAGTTATCATCATGATCAAGTAAATGTAAGAGGCTGGAGCAACCTGTTTCGAACCCAAGTTGCCTGGGTTGTGGAATTTCATGTGATTAACAATCTTGCTTCTTAAAACTCTCTCAAAGGTTTTGATAATGTGGGATGTTAGCATTATTGGCGCATATTTTTTTGCGATGAGTTTACTGGCACTTTTGTGGCATGGAGCTATGTCAGTTGCTGTTAGTGACTGTGATGTCTCAAGTGTATAGGTTCCTCGTCCATAGACTATTCAAGGCACGAGATAGAGATATCTTGCAGTTCTTGATAATTATGGAATTCCACGAGTCAGAGCCTGGGGCAGAGTGCAGGGGTATTCTAGTATTGGCTTTTCGAAGTTAAGTGAGGTTAAAGATATGTCAGAAGTTATGGAGATATAAGCAGAGATTTGAGTCTCATTTAAAAACTCATAATGCCAGTCATCTTAATGACCTGCTGATCACAGGGTCATACAGTAACTTGAGTATTTTACTCATTTCTTTGCTGTCGTCAGTGTCAATTCTTTCTCTTTTAAACAATGGTTAAATATTCATCATGCTTCTGTTCTCTTGTCTCATGTCTTTTCTCCTCCAGCCAACGGATGAAGGATGGGTGAAATACCTACGATGAATATTAGGATAGGCTGCCACTGTCCATCCTGATAATCAGAATCTTCACGGAGACTTGCAATGTCGGATGGTTTATATTCACTGGCTTTATATACTGATTACCTGACTGTAGACGGAGCTCCCTGGGTTCCAGTCTTTGTGCATGTTAAAAAATCATTTATTCAACTATATAATATTTTATTTATTGGCTTTGTGGTAAGTTATAATTCGTATATTGCTATTAATTAATACAACCTAGTCAATATCATACCACATAAAACATAAATCGAGAAATTTGCTGAAAATAGAGTGTCAGAAATCAATTTAGAACTCAGGAGGGAGGGTTGCAGCTGCAGACAGGGACTCTAGATTATAAACCAGTCCGTGCGCTGAATGATCCGGACGGGTTTAACGCTTTGTATAAATGAAATTTCTCATAGACATTGCAATGAACAATTTTGTCCAAAAACAATTAAAACAAGCATTTTTTTTTTTTTGCATAGAACTTGCAAAAAGCCTTCAAAGAATGAGAAAACATAAAATTACTTGCAAAGACCCAGGGCGTGTCTCTGGGTCGGGTATTTGGGAAGGCACTGCTACCCACACTGCTATCAGTTGAAGGCACTGCTACCCACACTGCTATCAGTTGCTATCCGGAAGGAGCGTCTTGTGACTTACTCAGTGTGTGTTTATCCAACAATTTCGGATATTTTCATCACCTCGTCTTGACTCTGGTTATTAACCATGGCAGCCATGAAGAATATGAATGATGCTGGAGGTGCCAAGAAGAATAAGCAAGAACCTGTGATGGTATTGAAGAAAGTATTAATTTTAGATATTCTTTGAGGTGGTGCACACGTGTGTTACAGAGTGCTTGCTCTGTTTGTCTGAGAGACTCCTTTGTACCGGTAACCCTTGAGTGAGTTTTGTATCCTTTGACCCCCTAGACTGTACTCCGTTTGCGGTCTTCTTTGTGTTTACCCAAGCTTCATGACTTTGCACTTGATGGAGTTAAACTCCAGGAACCATTTTGTTGGACCAGGCTTGCAGCCTGTCCTGATCCCCTTCTAGACTTCCCTGATCCTCGTCCACTTGTAATCTCTATTAGTTTCACAATGTCTGCGAACAGGGACATCTCTGAATCTATCCCTTCCGTCATATCATTCACATATTCAAGAAACAGCACCGGACTGACCTTGTGGAGTCCCACTCGATACATGTGCCCACTGTGACCACTCGTCACGTACCAACACTTGTTGTTTCCTTCCTGTCAGATATTTTCTGATCTATTGCAGTACTTTTCTTGTAATTCCTTCCTGATCCTTTAGCTTGTCAACCAAATCTCTTGTGTGGTATTGTATCGAAAGCCTTCTTACAGTCCAAGAAAATGCAGTCTACGCATTCCTCTTTCTCCTGTCTTATTTCTGTTACTTTATTGTAGAGCTCCAGTAAGTTTGTAACGCAGGATTTCCCTTCTCTGAAGCTGTGCTGGTTGTCATGTATGAGGGCGATCATTTCTAGGTGCTCCACCACTCATCTTCTGATAACCTTCGCCATGAATTTACATACTATACATGTCAGCAACACTGGTCTGTATTTTGATGCTGCCTGTCTGTCTCTTTTCTTAAAAGTTGGGACTACGTTTGCTGTCTTCCACACCTGAGATAGTTGCCCTGTTTCTATAGATTTGTTGAAGATTGTTGTTAACGGCACACACAGTGCGTTTACTCCCTCTCTTAGGACCCAAGGAGAGATGTCATTTGGGGCAACCGCCTTCGAGGTATCTAGTCACCTAACAGTTCCACTGTGAATACCTCTCTAAATCTTGTGCTGAGCTCTTCACATACTTCCTAGTTGCTCCCTGTGAGTTCCCCTCCTTCCTTCCTCATCCGTCTGATTACCTAATCATTGTCTGTTGTTTTTGTTCTGATGTGGCTGTATAACAACTTTGGGTCAAATTTGGCTTTTGATGCTATGTCATTCTCGTATTGACCCTGAGCCTCTCTCCTTATTCATGTATATTAATTTTTGGCTCTTCAATTCAACTCCTTGTTTTCCCGAATCCTTTGTCTTCTATATTTTTTTTTCATGTTCCAGCACACTTGGCTTTGGTCTCTGCACACCTCCGGGTAAACCATGGGCTCACTCTGGTCCTCCCATTGTTTCTGTTGCTCGTTGGCATGAGCTTCTCCGCCTCTCTGTACTTTATAGTCACATGTTCCATCATTTCATATACTGTCTTCCTCTCTAGCTCTCTTACCCACTGCACCTCATGCAGGAATTGCATCATCCCTGTGTAGTCCTCTGTTTTGAAGTTTGGCTTCTCCTGTCCTTCTCGTGCTTCTTCACTCTCCACTGTTATCTTTACTATGTACGTAAAACTCAGGACCACGTGGTCACTAGTGCCGAGGGGCCTTTTATGTGCAACATCCCCTATGCCTAACCTGTTCAATGTGAAAACGAGGTCATGCCTTGCTGGTTCATCCTCTTCTCTCTCTCTGGTTTTGTCCCTAACATGTTGGTGCATGAAGTTTTTCCAGCACCGCCTCCAGCATATTAACCCTCCACGTCTCCGGTCCCCCATGCGGCTCCAGAGTTCCCCAGTCAATCTCTTTATGGTTGAAAACCCCCATGACGAGTAACTTTGCCCTGCTCATGTGGACCCTTCTGGCTACCTCAGCTAGTGTGTCTATCATTGCTCTGTTGCTCTCATCGTAATCTTGTCTTGGTCTCCTGCTGTTTGGTGGCAGGTTGTACATCACTGCTATTATCACATTTGGATCTCCGGTCTGAAGTGTTCCTACTATTTAGTCATCTGCTTCATCTCTGCCCTGTCCTATCTCATCAGAACTCCATTGTTTTTTTTGATGAGCAGTGCAATTCCTCCTCTTCTGTTTCCCATGTCTTTCCTCGGCATCTGATACCCTGTCGGAAAGATCGCATCTGTTATCACCACCGTGAGCTTTGTCTTTGTGAGTGCTATGATGTCCGAGGATACCTCAATGATTCGTTCTTGCCGCTCCTCACTCTTATTTGCTATTCCATCTGCGTTCGTGTACCATACCTTCAGCTTCCTTTCCTGTGCTATAATTTGGGGGTTGGGAATGGTTGGTGTGGGTTGAGGGTGTAAAAGGCAAGTCTGGATATTGTGGGAGGCTGTTGTGGCGGTGGTAGTAGTGATGGGGTGTGGGAACTGTGGGTGTGGAGTGTGGCTTGTCTCTGGTTATTGTGTTTGTTCCCATTCTTTTCGTGTTCTCTCGCGGTCAAAGTATACTCGCTGTTATTTTTGGTAGCCCTTTAACTTAACAGTGGTTTCTGCTGCAGGATCTTGTTTCGTGCCATTTCTGATTTGAATGAGTGCATGTGTGTTTTGTGTGTGTTATGTGTGTGTGTGTGTGTAATCACCTAATTACTCACCTAATTGTGGTTGCAGGGGTCGAGACTCAGCTCCTGGCCCCGCCTCTTCACTGATCGCTACTGTGTGTATGTGTGTGTGATATAGTGAACATATATCAGTCAGTGGCACAAAGCAATCCACAGGGAGACAAAACACAAGATACATATTTCGGCTTCACACTAAGACCCTCTTCAGAAGAATGTTGAAGCAGACTTCAGTGTGAAGAAGAAGTATGCAGTACTTTATTGTTTCCATGGGAGTTCATTTGTCCAGTGTTCAGTAAATCTTGTTTATTACACTTCTCTGCCTCCAGTGTTTATTGCACTTCTCTGCCTCCAGTGTTTATTGCACTTCTCTGCCTCCAATGTTTATTGCACTTCTCTGCCTCCAGTGTTTATTGCACTTCTCTGCCTCCAGTGTTTATTGCACTTTTCTGCCTCCAGTGTTTATTGCACTTCTCTACCTCCAGTGTTTATTGCACTTCTCTGCCTCCAATGTTTATTGCACTTCTCTGCCTCCAGTGTTTATTGCACTTCTCTACCTCCAGTGTTTATTGCACTTTTCTGCCTCCAGTGTTTATTGCACTTCTCTGCCTCCAGTGTTTATTGCCAATCTCTGCCTCCAGTGTTTATTGCACTTCTCTGCCTCCAGTGTTTATTGCACTTCTCTACCTCCAGTGTTTATTGCACTTCTCTGCCTCCAGTGTTTATTGCACTTCTCTACCTCCAGTGTTTATTGCACTTCTCTACCTCCAGTGTTTATTGCATTTCTCTACCTCCAGTGTTTGTTGCACTTCTCTACCTCCAGTGTTTATTGCACTTCTCTGCCTCCAGTGTTTATTGCACTTCTCTACCTCCAGTGTTTATTGCACTTCTCTGCCTCCAGTGTTTATTGCACTTCTCTACCTCCAGTGTTTATTGCACTTCTCTACCTCCAGTGTTTGTTGCACTTCTTTACCTCCAGTGTTTATTGCACTTCTTTACCTCCAGTGTTTATTGCACTTCTCTGCCTCCAGTGTTTATTGCACTTCTCTACCTCCAGTGTTTATTGCACTTCTTTACCTCCAGTGTTTATTGCACTTCTTTACCTCCAGTGTTTATTGCACTTCTCTTCTTGCATATTTCAACAAAACTTTTCTTTACATGAAGTTCATGTTAATTACATTATTTAAATTATAAAAACTTTGATTACTTTTTTGCACGAGGAAAAATTACCTGATTTAATTTTCTCACGTCAGTCTGTTTGTTTCCACCCTTCAGTCTAGGGTTCTGGCAACCATGTTAAGCCTGTGGTCCTGGTTCAGTATTACCCTGGTAAAACTGTTGCAGTGTTACCCTGGTAACAATGGTTCAGTGTTACCAGGAAATAAAGAAAAAAAAATGTTCTTTTGAGAAAAGATCAACTTGTCGAGGTTTGCACATAAGCCCTTCCTTGGCAACACTATGTCACGGATATATTATAAGGTATACGTTTATCTGGTAACACTGACATTTTAGTGATACAGAATTTAGGAAGCCAGGAGTGCAGTATATGATGGTGATAAATGTTAGTGATAGGGAGGTAGGGTAGTGCTGAGTGATAGGGAGGTAGGGTGGTCCTGAGTGATAGGGAGGTAGGGTGGTCCTGAGTGATAGGGAGGTAGGGTGGTGCTGAGTGATAGGGAGGTAGGGTGGTGCTGAGTGATAGGGAGGTAGGGTAGTGCTGAGTGATAGGGAGGTAGGGTGGTCCTGAGTGATAGGGAGGTAGGGTAGTGCTGACTCTGCTGAGTGATAGGGAGGTAGGGTGGTGCTGAGTGATAGGGAGGTAGTGTAGTGCTGAGTGATAGGGAGGTAGGGTGGTCCTGAGTGATAGGGAGGTAGGGTGGTGCTGAGTGATATGGAGGTAGGGTAGTGCGGACTCTGCTGAGTGATAGGGAGGTAGGGTGGTGCTGGGTGATAGGGAGGTAGGGTGGTGCTGGGTGATAGGGAGGTAGGGTAGTGCTCATTATAGGGAGGTAGGGTGGTGCTGAGTGATAGGGAGGTAATGTTGTTCTGAGTGATAGGGAGGTAGATTGGTGCTGAGTGATAGGGAGGTAGGGTAGTGCTGACTCTGCTGAGTGATAGGGAGGTAGGGTGGTGCTGGGTGATAGGGAGGTAGGGAGGTGCTCAGTGATAGGGAGGTAAGGTGGTGCTGAGTGATAGGAAGGTAGGGTGGTGCTCAAAGATAGGGAGGTAGGGTGGTGCTCAGTGATAGGGAGGTAGGGTGGTGCTCAGTGGTATGGGGGTAGAGTGGTGCTTAGTGATAGGGAGGTAGGGTGGTGCTGAGTGATAGGGTGGTGCTCAGTGATAGGGAGGTAGGGTGGTGCTCAGTGATAGGGAGGTAGGGTGGTGCTCCTGGGTTGGCAGCTGGGGTCCCGCTGTGTATTTTAAGGCATAGCGAGGCTGCCACTCTACTCCACTCATATATTTAGTAGTTTAAAAAAAATCTCAGACACCCATCCTCCCTCTCTCTCTCTCTCTTTCTCTCTCTCCCCTCTTACAGGAGTTTTACAGGGTTAGGTTAAGGGTTCCTAAATTTATTTACAAGCCAAGTGGATTTATATACATTAGTTCCTTTTAACTCATTTTAAAGTTTTTATATTGTTATGACACATACAAATAGGGAACAGGACGAAGTTGGAGCCCTATGTAGGCCAGTGATTTCATTTGGTCAAGCGATTTTATTTTTATGTCATTATGTTGTACGGACAACATAATATCAACATGAAGTGATATTCTGGAGAAGGGTACAGTCAGAGTGTAGTTGTGTAGGTCACATCTCGCTGTCCTCGGAGTGGATCCAAGAGTGGTACTTTGACAATAATGGCCTTGTACATACAGTAAGGCCACCCACATCCCTCCTGTGCTGAAGACTCTGCTGAAATGACAGATCTATCCAGGCTGGGTCCAGTTGAGAGATGAAGCATCTTGCTCTGTTCTCTGTTGCGTCAAGAAGTCGCAGATGGGATGGACGGCAGACAATCGAAGAAAGTGAAACATACTTAAGGTGTGACTGTACTTGTGTCTCGTACAGAATCCTGCAACCTCTGCTGTTGAGCAGATGCAAGATGCATCTAAGTGCTGTAAGCTTCCTAGCCACTTTATTTGCCAGATTTAAAATGTGGTTCTTCTTACTCAATTTGTAGTCAAATTTCACTCCAAGGATATCAGCTTCGTCCCCGGGTACCAACACTCTCCCATTCATTCTTACCACTGCTCCAGCAGTACCATCATGGTACCTAGAAACCATCATTATTTGTGTTTTCTCAGGAGCAAATGTGACCTGCCTTCGTTTTCCCATGCTGATATAGCAGTTGGCATTTCCTCTCTTAGATAAATAAATGTCAGACTACTGTCGTCTGCATATGCATGGGATTCTGGGATGAGTTGAAGGTCATTGAAGTACACATTCCATGATAATGGTCCAAGCACACTTTACTTTGGAACACTTGCACCTATTGTGTGTCTTGTTGACTGTGTTCCCTAGCACACTTAGAGATCTACCTTGAAGGTTATCACTAAGGAGGCATAGAGCGGAGCAGGCGATTCCTGGTGCTGGCAGCTTTACCAAGAGTCCCTGGTGAAATACTCGGTCGATAGCAACAGCCATATACAGTGCTACTACACAGCTGACCTTGGATTCATCCAATGGCTGGTGGCACATAGTGGAGTGACCTTTTCTGAAGTCATATTGAAGGCCACAAAGAAGCGAGTGGTAGCCGAAAAACCCAGTCATCTGTATTGAGATTGTCTTAAGAATCTTGCTAGTGATTGACAGGAGTGACACTGGTCTGTAGTTGTTGATTTCCGCTCTGCTCTTATTTTTTGGGAACAGGAACTACATTTACCTCTTTCCACAGAGAAGGCAATTTACACTGTGCTATGCATTGCTGATAAATGCAAGTTAGAGGTGACGCTAGCTGGTCTGGACATCTACTCGGCAATCTTGGGCTCACCTTATCTGGGCACACAGCCTTTTTCTGGTCCAGCGATTTATGAAGAAGATACACTTCATCCTGCCTTATTGTCACTTTCTGAAATGTTTGACGCAGTTCTTGCTTCTAACCAAGGAGATTCCCTTGCAGGATCAGGATCTTGCATCTTGGCAGCAAAGTGTTCAGCAGAAACGTCAACTTTCTCCTGACTGCTGGTAGAGATTGGTCCCATACTGCCGATTTAGAGGAGGAATAATTTCATCAGGTGAATAACCTTATCGGTCCTTGACCAAGGACGACCAGGTTTATGAACCCACTCTACCTGACGCCAGCTTTCTTTTTGTGTCAGCATCCCATCTAGAGATGGCCTGGTTTTGGACTTCTTCCATTCGCCAACAGGCTTGCCTGTTCAAGTTCCTGTTATAGATAATG
Organism: Cherax destructor; assembly: GCA_009830355.1. Classification (NCBI taxonomy): domain Eukaryota; kingdom Metazoa; phylum Arthropoda; class Malacostraca; order Decapoda; family Parastacidae; genus Cherax; species Cherax destructor. Next base: position 60,755 of record WNWK01006703.1, on the reverse strand, counting down.
GGATACCTCTTATACCCTCTCCAAGGAGGAGAAGGTGGGAAAGATAAAGAGCTAAAAACAGCTTGAGGAAGAATAGGAAAAGAAGGAGGGGTAATAGGAGTAGAAGAAAAAAAAGAGGCACAAAAGCGGCAGGAGGAAAAGGAGGAGGATCAAGTGGAACAAGAATGCCAAGAGGAGGAATATAGTAGTGAGGGATGAAGCAGAGTGAAGACACAACAGAAGACCTTGGTGTTTGTATCCAGGTTATCTCTTTGTGAATGACTGTCTAACTATAGTGACACGAGTGTAAACAAATGAGGTCAGGACTGTCTAGACAGAGAGGCGAGAGGAGCAGCAGGAGAAGGATGAGAAACAGGAGAAGGAGGAGGAGAAGCAGCAGAAGCAGAAGCAGCAGCAGGAGATGGAGCAAGAGGGAAAGGAAGCATAACTTGCGATTATCATCTCATAAAGGGTTGAGAGGAGAAGGAAAACGAGGAAATGGACTGATAACGAAGGAATTAAGGAAACAATGGTGGGTGAGGGAGAGAACGGTGATTGAGGACTGAGTCGAGTACCTACGTAGACTAATATACACAGACAAACACACTGACGAACTTTTAACAAACATTATCTCTCATTCCTTAGCACACACTGTATCAAAGTACACAGCACTTTCGAGGTCAGAACACACAGGAACCATACTTGAGGCCCACCGTTGTGCCCGGGCTGGGAAAGAAACAGTTTGTAAACAAGGCTCTCCAGGTTTTGTAACATTTGTGGCTGAGTGGTCTAGAACATCACTTGGGGAACCTTGCCAGCCTTCCATGACGTGGCTTCAAATTCTGCTGACTGCTATCTCTCTCTCTCTCTCTCTCTCTCTCTCTCTCTCTCTCTCTCTCTCTCTCTCTCTCTCTCTCTCTCTCTCTCTCTCTCTCTCTCTCTCTCTCTCGTGTAAGTATATATATATATATATATATATATATATATATATATATATATATATATCGTCAAAACAGCGTTCGCTTTAGAGCGCTTCTCTAAAAAGGCATTTTCAGTTATATTCAGGTTTATTATTTTTGGCGCTTACCTTGTTCTTAAGACGGTTCTCGGCCCTGACAGTGACACAAGGCACTAACACACTGGCCCTGACAGAGACACTAGACACTGACACACACTCACCCTGACAGTGGCACTAGGCACTAACACACTGGCCCTGACAGTGACATCAGCCACTATCACACTGGCCCTGACAGTGACACTGAACACTGGTGCAATCATTGGCTTTGACAGTGACCCTTGGCATTGATACGATCATTGTCTGACAGTGATACACTCACTAACGCAATCACTGTCTGACAGTGACACTAGAGACTGACAAAATCACTGGCTCTGACAGTGATACCAGCAACTGACAAAATCACTTGCACTTGAGCTGACAGTGACTGATAGTGCTACTGTTTGTGTTCTTACTAGCTGAGTCACGATGAGTCAGCGAGTGTCTTGACTGACGAGATCTTTCTAGGAAAGAGATGAGTCAACAAGTAACAATATATTAACATTCCGAAAAACTTAGAGATACCATTGTCTCTATGCAAAAGTTAACTTCGGTTAACTTAACCGAATCCAACTTAGGATGGCTTCGGTTAGATTAAATAAAACAATAAATTAGTATTTAACTTAAAGTTTACAAAATATATAAAATAAACGCTGAGGCACACAGGATATATACACAAGTGTATGTACACTGAGAGGTGTACATATCTCAGTGTACGTATACAGAGGTGTACATATCTCAGTGTACGTACATTGGGAGGTGTATATATTTCAGTGTGGGAGGTTAATGTAATCCCTGAGTTAGGGGTTAAAATATGCTTGGCTGGTGACCATGGTGTAGTTGATATGCTTTAAACCCCATTAACCACCGTTCGGCATCACAGAAGGAGAGCTGCACTAGGATACGTGTGATTCTGCACGAGTGTCACTCACGATGTGAGAGTGCACGAGTGTCACTCACGATGTGAGAGTGCACGAGTGTCACTCATGATGTGAGAGTGCACGAGTGTCACTCACGATGTGAGAGTGCACGAGTGTCACTCACGATGTGAGAGTGCACGAGTGTCACTCACGATGTGAGAGTGCACGAGTGTCACTCATGATGTGAGAGTGCACGAGTGTCACTCATGACGTGAGGACGGGGGTGGTAGAGACTTAGTCTGAAGCACTGGATGCAGTGCCTGGCACCATCTCCTGATGTAAGTCGTGAAGGCAAGGTAGTAGCAACTGCACAGCACCGGCAGCACCAGCAGCAGCACCAGCAGCACCAGCAGCAGCAGCAGCAGCAGCAGCAGCAGTATCAGCATTAGTTGCAGTAGCATTAGTTACAAAATTAGGAACAGTAGCACTATCAAGAGTAGTATTAACAATAATGCTGTTTCCAATATTAGTAATAGCAGCAGCAGCAGCATTAAAAGCAGTAGTCACACTATCAGGAACACTAGCAACAGCAAAAGCAGCGTCAACATAAGCAGTATAAGCATCATGTGAAGCCACAGTAGCAGCAGCATTAGTATAATCAACAGAAGTGGCAGCAGCAGCATTGTTGTATGGAACAGTAACAGCGGAATTAGCAACACGAGTAGCAACAGCATTAGCAGCAGCATTGGCAACAGGATCAACAGCAGCATTAGCAACAGGGGCAACAGTAGCATTAGCAACAGGAGCAGCAGCCACATTACCAGCAGGAGCAGCAGCCACATTACCAGCAGGAGCAGCAGCCACATTACCAGCAGGAGCAGCAGCCACATTAGCAACAGGAGCAGCAGCCACATTACCAGCAGGAGCAGCAGCCACATTACCAGCAGGAGCAGCAGCCACATTACCAGCAGGAGCAGCAGCCACATTACCAGCAGGAGCAGCAGCCACATTACCAGCAAGAGTAGCAGCCACATTACCAGCAAGAGCAGCAGCCACATTACCAGCAGGAGCAGCAGCCACATTAGCAACAGGAGCAGGAGCCACATTAGCAACAGGAGCAGCAGCAGCATTATCATAAACCGCTGTTTGTGCGGCAGAAGCAGCACAAACAGCGGCAGCAGCATTAGTATAAGCAACAGAAGCAGTCACAACAACAGCACAAAGAGGAGCAACAACAGCATTAGCATAAGCAGCGGCGGCGGCAGCAGCATAAACAGCAGCAGACGGACTTGACCACACTTCTGCCACGCCTCCATAATTCATACATAAAGCTGAGGTGTTTCTCCGTCTTAAAAACCTACTTGGGAGTGGCTTCGATCTGGCCACCGTCGCCGCCGTCGCCGCCGTCGTCTCCGCCGCCGCCCCCGCCGAACCGCTGGGGATGAAAAAAAAAAATGGCACTTGTCTGCTCAGTGTGGAGGCGTCGTGTTTTTAAAAATAAGACACCGTCTCGGCGTTCATCTGTCGTACTAACCAAACACTAACATTTGATTCTTTGGTGTTTTAGCGTCGTATTGCAAAAAAACACGACCCCTGGTCCTCAGGAAAGAACGACTCTTGGTCCCTTCACTTATTCAATCATCGTGATGAGAAAGAGCAAGACACTTGCCTTCTCACTGTTCAGGCATCACATTCAAGTATCACAAGCTGTTTTTAAGTGGTCTCGCTCACTGCCTATAAAAAAATCCACGCACACTCTCAAGTATTCAGTGCTCGCACACGCCATGTGTCATGACTTACGTTCTTGAAGCATCGTGACATTATGTTCATAAAGTCTTTCCTTTCAGTATTTTATATCTGTTCCAGTACCAATCTGGGAGCGAACTTCTGGTCATTCTATAGTTTCTTTACGATCTTTGCTAGATGCAGGTTATACAATGGCATTACAGACCCAAGAATGGTGTTTATGTATGGGGTAAATGCGGTTTAAGTGGAGGTGGCTTCTTGACCATGGGTTTCTTTTTAGTTTGGTTTATACTAACGATGAGATTCCATTGTGAGTGCTTCGAGAGAGAGATGTGATGTTCACTTTAAGGTTCATTTCTCTATTCGAGTTCATGAATTGTTCCCGTCCAGGTGGTACATTATCTCTGGTCTTCTTATCTTTTTTATGCCTTGATGAATAAATTTTCATTCTTCTTTATAAATTATCAACTTGTAGCGGTTAATTGCTAATTGTTCCAACAACGGTACTGTGACTGACATTATTCAATTTATATTTTAATATCTATTTTTTTACCAATTTTATTCTAATTTTATTGTATGCCAGAAACAGCATGGGACCTAGGATTAAACCTTAGGGAAATCTAATGTTTACACTCTCCTAATACTTCGTCTCTCAACGTACCATTCTGTGTTATGTCTTCCAATTTTTCTTTAATTCGTACTAATAATCAGTTTTCTGTGAGACACTGTTTCGAAGACCTTCTTGCAGTCAGGGAATATGCATTCTCCTACATTAATCCTTTTTTATTCATCCCAGTGATTGGTTTGTCTTTATTTGGTATGTGAAGCAGTAATTTTGGTTCCCGAATTTAAACTGATGCTCTGTGTTATATTAGCATCTTAATATTTTTTTCATCCCATTGAACGAGATATTTATCAATAATACTAAAGCGTTTATAAATACCCCCTGTCTTCTTTCCTCAATACTGGAACTATACAAGCTATTTTCTAATATATATTGAGAGATGTGTTTATTTCTGTTCTGTTTGCTTGTTTTTGTTTATATAAGCCTGGTTTATTCATGGGCATTTATTGGATTGTTATGTATATATGTGTTTAAAAAAAAAAATCTATGTGGTAGTTCTCTCGTTGAAGGGAGAAAGTTCCTTGCTCTCGTTTTTTGTTTCCTTATTTGATACCTAAGGCGATATTTTTAGGGGTACCATTGGTTTTGAAAAGTTCAGCTCTATCAGAATATTGCTGCCAGAATATTGCTGCTGTTTCTCGTTTTTTTTAGATTTGTCATTCGTTTCCTATTTCAGGTACTTTTCTCTCTGAAATTTGTTTCTAGGCTAACTGCATTCTAATCAGTTTCCGTAAATAAACATCCTTTTTTCTTCAGTCTTCTCACTTGATTTTCAACAACCATCTTCCATTTGATGCGGTTTTGAAGTGATTGGTTCAGTCTTTACTCTGGCTGGTACGTAGCCATTTTGCTTCCCTTCTAAATTTAAGGTATTCTTTCCTTGCTCTCCTACTTGTCTTTTGATATTATAGTGTAGGATGCTGTTACACAGTTTCCATGTTATAATGTTGTTGTGTTTTGCATCTTTGCAATGGTACATGTTTGGTCTGTTCCGAGTAAGAATGAATCTGTCCCTTCCAGATCTTTTGTGATAAGAGGTCCAGAATCTGTGTTCTGGCCAGGAGAATTTTACATCTCGTGTTCTGCCTGCTATTTTACTGAACATCTCGTGTTCTAAGTAGTTTTCAACTTCACATGCTCCAGCTAGTTTTTACATCCCGTGTTCTAACTAGTAGTTTTCTACATCACATGTTCTAACTAGTTTTCTACATCTCATGTTCTAGCTAATAGTTTTCTTCATCTGTGCTAGAGCACAGATGAAGATAGGTGTTTTTCTTGTACATCCGTGTTCTGATACTGTGAGTGTTCATTCATGTGTACTTGTGCTCACTAAGTTATGCCTGCTGGATATAAGTTCCAGCTCCTGGCAACATCACTTCAATTCAATCGACTGTCATAAATAGCTTCTAACACCAGGGGATCTACCATATCCATTTTTAAATGAGTGCTTGAAGCTTATATTCATTGCCACCTAACATAACTCCTACCTTTTTATTTCACAAGATTTCCCTAATATCCCTCTGGCTCACCATCCACCTTGACCTTCTTTTGGTCGTCCCTATACTCTCAGTCTGCCCTTGTCAATATACTTACGTATATTAACAGGAAGAGGATCCCCGAAAGGGAGCTGAAATGTGTAGATCAATTAATCTCCTGTGTTTCTGACTTCATGTGGATTATTAATGAGCATACTAACGTAGATTTTATGTCCTGATCACATCCTCCAAGAACCTCAGCTCTTCTAGTGATGTCAGATTCAATTCCTCCTTAATTCCTCGTAGGCGCTTCTCCCCCTCATCTGGGTTAGTCTGGCTGCAATACTCTATTCCTTCCCGAGCTTCTCTATGGGCTTGACAAGATTCGCGCTCTAATCCGAATCTGCATATACGCTGATTGGAACGTAAGTGGTTTATGGAATCTTAAACGACCCATTGTTGAAGTTCGTGAAGGTAGTTCTCCCGTGTGCCAGTCCGGCGTGCACCGACGATGCTGTTAATATACACCTCTAGAGTGGAAGTTAGGTGTAAGATCTGCCATCAAGTTCCCGTTACTGTCCACCGTCTGGGGTTGTTCCCTTTCCACATGATGTTCGTTTGTCAGTCGTCTTTTCCCGGATCCTCCACATATTATATCGCTCTTGGTGACTGGGGAAATAAGCCGACAAGCGGAACAAAGACTTGTAATACAAAGAGTATCAGTGCTTGTAACAGTTTTGAAGAAACTCTTCTTGTGAAGAAAAGATACATTTTATTGGGAGAGCGTATGGCTCTGTTTATAGCTTTATCTAGTCATGGTGGAATAAATGATAAAGCTTTAAACTGAGTGAAATGTTGTCCTAATAAAACTGGTTCTGCAACCTCTGTTTTTTTCTCACTCTTACTCTAGTTCTTTCTGTGTCGGATGTTTCTTAAGTCACTGAGTGCAACTAGTACGACAGTGTCAAGGGTCTTCCCGTCCTCTAAGAATATGCAATGTGTTCACCATGCTCTTAAAATTCTAATGTTGATGCAGTCTTTTCCTACTTAACATTGCAACAGGTTGCACGGTGTGCATGTCATGAATACTACGCTTGCATGGAGTACACAACCGTTTATCACTTCTTGATTATTTGTTTTTGTGCTTCATTATTGTCTTTAGTTCCTTCAATCTATATTCAGCAGGCTGCCTCAGTGGGTGTGATTTATCATTACGCAAAAACTATCGATGAATAATTAATTTTATTAAGGGAATGTTAGAATGAGGTAGAACTGGTAGCAGGTTGGTTGACAGCAACCATCCAGAGAGGTACTATCATCCAGAGAGGTACTATCATCCAGAGGTACTATCATCCAGAGAGGTACTATCATCCAGAGAGGTACTATCATCCAGAGGTACTATCATCCAGAGAGGTACTATCATCCAGAGAGGTATTATCATCCAGAGAGGTACTATCATCCAGAGAGGTACTATCATCCAGAGAGGTACTATCATCCAGAGAGGTATTATCATCCAGAGAGGTACTATCATCCAGAGAGGTATTATCATCCAGAGAGGTACTATCATCCAGAGAGGTACTATCATCCAGAGAGGTACTATCATCCAGAGAGGTATTATCATCCAGAGGGTACTATCATCCAGAGAGGTATTATCATCCAGAGAGGTACTATCATCCAGAGAGGTACTATCATCCAGAGAGGTACTATCATCCAGAGAGGTACTATCATCCAGAGGTACTATCATCCAGAGAGGTACTACCATCCAGAGAGGTACTATCATCCAGAGGTACTATCATCCAGAGAGGTACTATCATCCAGAGAGGTATTATCATCCAGAGAGGTACTATCATCCAGAGAGGTACTATCATCCAGAGAGGTACTATCATCCAGAGAGGTACTATCATCCAGAGAGGTACTATCATCCAGAGAGGTACTATCATCCAGAGAGGTACTATCATCCAGAGGTATTATCATCCAGAGAGGTACTATCATCCAGAGAGGTACTATCATCCAGAGAGGTACTATCATCCAGAGAGGTACTATCATCCAGAGAGGTACTACCATCCAGTCATACCAATGTCAAAGGAAAGTTTGTTAAACGTTTTCCACTCTGGCAACATTGCTAATCTTTTCTTATTGTCTCTGAAACGTGGAAGATGGCAGGTAAATCTTACAAACTTCTTCTAACGTTCAATATACACCTATTGTGACTTTATGTTTATTAACAGTTCTTATTCCATGCCATTTCATTTACAACATAAAAAGCCGGGTGCAGGAGCGGGCAGCGGGGACGACGACTCCGGGAACATTAAGAGCAGCAGCTCCCCCTACCACTTTAAGATGGTACAAACAAAACCAATTAACAACTCAAGAACTCGATCAGTGAGACAATCCGAAAGGAATTATACTTGTCTTCATCCCAGGAATTGAAGCTATTTATGTTTTCCTCGGATCAAACATGATTACCTCACCTCAACACCTTCCATTTACCAGATACTGGATAACTTATATGAGTTTAGTCCTCCTTCTTGAATGCAATAATAATAATAACCTTATTCATCAATGTATTAATATAATTTTCTCTTCCGTAGAATAGTGTGAAATTAACAAAAGTGTCATTGGAAAAATATAAAAGTTAGAAATCAATTAAAATAATGTCCATTTAAGTTATTATAGTGTACACTGCTTATTGTGGAAAAATTAAGTGAATGACAAATAGAAATCCAATGAGAACTAGACGGAGCATGCGTGGAGCACGGCAGGCGTGGCGAGGAACAAGCAACTAGAAGATAACGGAGGGAGGAGGACAAGCTGTGATAAATGGAGGCATGGATGATCATTATAATAATCATCTTCATTTTCGTGTTCCTGTGCATCGTGTGTTGCATCATCTGGCACTTCTTCCTTGAGCAACACTGAGACATGGTGAGTACACTCTTCTGAATTACACTTTTCTGTATTTCCTTCGCAGGTCATATGGAGCTCACTTCAGTTTCTCTCAAGAGGAAGCTCACTTAAAATATACAGTAACTCAGAGAGGAAGACGAGGGTGCACCGGGTAGCCAGCTGAAGGCCTCCATCAGAACATTGAAAGCTATACTAATTTTGTCTTCTTAGCGCTTAATACCAGCAGCATCAGTACAAATTTTCCCTTTTGTCCTAAGGAAATATCCTACTTCTTCTTAAGTCTAAAACCCATAGCTAGTCCGCCATCGTAATCTTATAGACTAATTCTGTGTTATGTATTCAGGATCTATTTAACCTCAGATTTTTTTTAATTTATCAAGGATGAAGAAAGGTTTAGTAAAAGGTTGCGGCAACAGAGACCTTTAACTATTTCATAAGTCAACTTTATGAAGCGCACCAAATTGTTAAATGAAAGTCAACAGCTACTTTAAATATATATTTTCTCAGTCAAATTTTAACATCAATGTAGAGAACACCGTATGTATACCCACATAATGTAACCGACCTGGCATTTCTTGATAAAGATACTGGAATTAAAGTGTCACGAAACCCTGATCGAGGAGAAGTGACGAACCCTTGAACCCCCAAAAAAAAAATAAAGGCTGGTAAAAATATGTATATTTCGGAGTCAGTCCCAGGAGAGTCTCTAATTCCGAAGTACGGTATATATATTTATTGTTTTCCCCTGTGTTAAACTTTCTACCTAAGTGGTATCATAAGGGACTCCTCCTCCAGCCCTGATCACTTTAATGCACATACAGATGAGGCGCAGCCCATTAGAGAATGAAACAATTGTTTCAATATAAGACAGTAAATAAAGGAATCGACAAACAGCTGCGCCCCAGTGTGTGATTTAGCTGAGGATTATTTATTACTAATTATAGAGTAGGATTTACGGCTACTATAATTTCACTGTAAGTGTCGGCCAGGGTAGATGCACAAGTAGTCCCTCACTAGCAGCCTTCCATTCTTTCAGGGGTATAATGTGATCCCGTTAGGGAGACTGATGGGTGCATGTAGGGTGCTGGGAAGTAAGATCTGTTCTCTCTGTGCTGGGCACTGGGCTAGGCACTGGGCTGGGCACTATGCTGGGCACTGTGCTGGGCACTGGGCTGGGCACTGGGCTGCAGCAAGACTCCGCTTGATGATCTCGTTGATTTCATTGTGTCTAATATGCCAATCACTGGAACCCGAAAATTTCAGACCATGCAGGTCTCCTTACACCTGTTGATTGTATTCATTTAGCAATATAGAGGTACCTGGTGTTAGCCGACTGTTGTGGGTGTCACCCACATCGGACTGGGTTTAGAAATGAGCTGAGGTAGGACAATGTATTTTAATCTGTAATTCATTGGTATGAAAACTTTTGATCCACTGAGCAACAACATCCCCATCCGTCTTTACAGTTGCAGCCACCGTACATTCTGGTCCCAGACCGGGCCGCTGGGGCGTTGACCCCAGGAACCCTCTCCAGGTATACTCCAGGTATAACTCAAGTCAGCGACGCGGTTTCTCTGATTCCTATCGTATATAGTACTATGCACATCAAGGCTAATAAACTAGTACCCTCCACTCCAATCTTGCATGATCACACAGGTGCTAGATGCTAACGCAAATATTCCCTAAAAGTTTTACACATTTCTTCCATTGTACGTCCCCTACACCTCGTTCCATCTACCCAAGAGTAGTATGCACTTATAATCAACCTATCTTTCACCAGCCTTTATACATCACCAAATTATCTCAAATAACCCAACATAGATTTTAGAAATACACCTTTCATGCTACCACACCTGCTGATACCTTACCACCCTACGCCGATTGCAGGTACATTTCCACTGTCATCTTGATACATTTACTGCCTGTTATCAAAAATTTACTTCTTGCTATGAATCATTTACTGCCTGTTTCCAAATATTTGCTGCCTGTTATAAATCATTTACAACATGTTACCAAACATTTATTGCCTGTTATGAAACATTAAATGATTATTACCAAACATTTAACATCTGTTACCAAACTTTAACTGCCTCTTACTAACATTTACTGCATGTTATGAAACATTAAATACTTATTACCAAATGTTTACCGTCTGTTAATAAACATTTACCTTTTTGTTAATATACATTTACCGCCTATTAATAAAAATTTGTCTACACAACTTCATTAAAGTTTTTTTCATTGTCATGCACACCTTGTACTCTATACTTTACTACTACCCCTATGCACTTTGTACTCCAGACTTTCCTACTACCTCTCCACACTTTGTACTCCAGACTTTACTACTGCCTCCTCTACGCCTTGTACTCAGTACTTTACTACTACGTCCTCTACACTTTGTACTCCAGACTTAACTATTACCCCTCCACTCTTGGTACTTCAGTCTAGAGTACAAAGACCTCCCAAATGGTCTTAAAATTCACTGTACATCTAGAATAAGAGAACAAATGTCACCATCACAGCGAACAAGAGGTCATCAGGGAGAACAAGAAGTCATCAGGGAGAACAAGAAGTCATCAGGGAGAACAAGAAGTCATCAGGGAGAACAAGAGGTCATCAGGGAGAACAAGAGGACATCAGGGAGAACAAGAGGTTATCATAGAGAACAAGAGGTCATCAGGGAGAACAAGAGGTCATCAGGGAGAACAAGAGGTCATCAGGGAGAACAAGAGGTCATCAGGGAGAACAATAGGTCATCAGGGAGAACAAGAGGTCATCAGGGAGAACAATAGGTCATCAGGGAGAACAAGAGGTCATCAGGGAGAACAAGAGGTCATCACTGAGAACAAGCGACCCATCTGGCAGACCATGATGTTATCATCATGGAGAAGAAGAAGACCAAGAGGTCAGCATCAAGAAAATCATGGGATTACCATCAAGAAGATCATGGGATTACCATCAAGAAGATCATGGGATTACCATCAAGAAGATCATGGGATTACCATCAAGAAGATCATGGGATTACCATCAAGAAGATCATGGGATTACCATCAAGAAGATCATGGGATTACCATCAAGGAGAACACGATATCAGCATCAAGAACAACAGTATTACAATATCAATTAGAAGAGGTCACCATCAGGGAGACTAGGTCACCATCAGGGAGACTAGGTCACCATCAGGGAGACTAGGTCACCATCAGGGAGACTAGGTCACCATCAGGGAGACTAGGTCACCATCAGGGAGACTAGGTCACCATCAGGGAGACTAGGTCACCATCAGGGAGACTAGGTCACCATCAGGGAGACTAGGTCACCATCAGGGAGAACAAAATGTGATAATAAATAACATGTCACACACAAACTGAAGAAGTTTTATGTTGTTCGTTTAAGTAACTTGTGAGAGAGAGAGAGAGAGAGAGAGAGAGAGAGAGAGAGAGAGAGAGAGAGAGAGAGAGAGAGAGAGAGAGAGAGAGAGAGAGAGAGAGAGAAATGGTAGACTACTAAAATACTTGGCAACCAGTTCTATCACGTCCAGAGGAATTTGTTCCATGTTAGCTCAGCTAACTTTAGCTTCGTCTGATGACGCTAACCACTGTGATCACCACTGTCATTACCACCACTGTCCTCACCACTGTCATCACTACCACTGTTATCACTGTCATCACCACTGTCATCACTACCACTGTTATCACTGTCATTACCACCACTGTCATTACCACCACTGTCATCACCACCACTGTCACCACCACTGTCATCACTACCACTGTTATCACTGTCATCACCACCACTGCCATCACCACTGTCATCACCACCACTGTTATCACTGTCATCACCACCACTGCCATCACCACTGTCATCACTACCACTGTTATCACTGTCATCACCACCACTGTTATCACTGTCATTACCACCACTGTCATCACCACCACTGTCAATATAGACTTCCTCTATACCTAGACGCGTCAGATGTTCACTCACCACCATCATGTACTTGCTGACTGCCACAGCGGTTGAGCTGTGCTCTTGTCATGCTGTAGTCAATAATGAATTCATATATTTTAATTTATTTTCATTGTAGTAGTCATTGTTTCTGTCATTGTCTCTGCTTTCATTTTTTTCCCTTAGTTCCAGTATTCTTTTTGTTGTTGTTGAATATGCTATTATTCTGTTTGCATCGCAGTTTTTCTTATCTTAGTGTGGTCGGTGTCTTGCTTCCCCTCTTGAAGGTGATAAGAAATCTTTATCTGTTCTCTAGCATCCGTTTATGACCTCATATGTGGTTATCATGTCCCCCTTTTTTCCTTGCACCAGCCAGCCAGCTAGCTAGCTAGTCAGCCAACTAGCTAGTCAGCCAACCAGCCAGCCAGTCAGCCAGCTAGCCAACCAGCCAGCTGTCCTGGGTATTTTAAGTGTTTTCCGCCTTACATAGTGACTCTCGTAGCGCCAGTCGCCCTTCAGTTGTTATTTACACATTTCCCATCTTATCCACTTTCTTCTAGATGCCGACTAAATACTACTTCTACAAAATCGTCATTTTTTCTCTCTTACGGAAGGATTTTTTTAACCTGAACTTCAAACAAATATTACCAAGTAAATCTAAAGCTTAAATTAATATATTATATGTGTGTGTACACACACACACACACACCACATGCAATGAATGACCCACGTGGGATTACCGTCTCTCTCTCTCTCTCTCTCTCTCTCTCTCTCTCTCTCTCAGTCCTCCATTTGGTGGTAAAGGTTCGATCCTCCGTCCGTACTACTGAATATGTACGTGTACAAAAATGAGAAATATTCATATATGCTGAAGGACAGAGCCTCGTATAGTCACACTATGAGAACTCCAGCTGCTGCTGGAAGCCACACTCTTGTTGGCAGGGTCTGGCACTGTGTCACACTTGACGTCTGACACTGTGTCACACTTGACGTCTGGCACTGTGTCACACTTGACGTCTGGCACTGTGTCACACTTGACGTCTGACACTGTGTCACACTTGACGTCTGGCACTGTGTCACACTTAACGTCTGGCACTGTGTCACACTTGACGTCTGACACTGTGTCACACTTGACGTCTGACAATGTGTGTAACGCTATTTTTATGTCACTTTGTACTCAGCATGTGAACTCGTCGTGTGTCTGACACTGTGTACTCACCGTGTGTCTGACACTGCATACTCACCGTGTGTCTGACGCTGCGTACTCACCGTGTGTCTGACACTGCGTACTCACCGTGTGTCTGACACTGCGTACTCACCGTGTGTCTGACACTGCGTACTCATCGTGTCTGACACTACGTACTCACCGTGTGTCTGACACTGTGTACTCATCGTGTCTGACACTACGTACTCACCGTGTGCCTGACACTACGTACTCACCGTGTGTCTGACACTACGTACTCACCGTGTGTCTGACACTACGTACTCGCCGTGTGTCTGACACTGCGTACTCACCGTGTGTCTGACACTGCGTACTCGCCGTGTGTCTGACACTGCGTACTCGCCGTGTGTCTGACACTGTGTACTCACCGTGTGTCTGACACTGCGTACTCACCGTGTGTCTGACACTGCGTACTCACCGTGTGTCTGACACTGCGTACTCACCGTGTGTCTGACACTGCGTACTCACCGTGTGTCTGACACTACGTACTCACCGTGTGTCTGACACTGCGTACTCACCGTGTGTCTGACACTGTGTACTCACCGTGTGTCTGACACTGCGTACTCACCGTGTGTCTGACACTGCGTACTCACCGTGTTTCTGACACTGCGTACTCACCGTGTGTCTGACACTGCGTACTCACCGTGTGTCTGACACTACGTACTCACCGTGTGTCTGACACTGCGTACTCACCGTGTGTCTGACACTACGTACTCACCGTGTGTCTGACACTGCGTACTCACCGTGTGTCTGACACTACGTACTCACCGTGTGTCTGACACTACGTACTCGCCGTGTGTCTGACACTGCGTACTCACCGTGTGTCTGACACTACGTACTCACCGTGTGTCTGACACTGCGTATTCACCGTGTGTCTGACACTACGTACTCACCGTGTGTCTGACACTGCGTACTCACCGTGTGTCTGACACTACGTACTCGCCGTGTGTCTGACACTACGTACTCACCGTGTGTCTGACACTGCGTACTCACCGTGTGTCTGACACTATGCAGTCGCCGAGGAATGCTTACGGAGGTCGATGTACAGCTCCTGGCCTCGCCTCACAACGTGATATACATCTTACTCCCTAATTCCACATTGTACACTGAACATTAATTATACAACAATTACACATTGCTCATTAATTATGCATTGCACATTAAACGTACACTGTACAGTTATCGGACACTACATTTATTGAACATTAATCATATGTTAATTGTACATTGTGTAAATTTTGTACTCTGAACACTAAAAATAATTTTACAATGATCATTCGCTGTACATTTTTAAGTAATTTGGGAAAAAATCACAATGTACATAAGTGTAATATACTGTGCAAGATCTTTCCTCCTGTACTTCTGTGAAGTGATGGGAATTACCAACACATTACTATCATCACACTCACCACTATCATCACACTCACCACTATCATCACACTCACCACTATCATCACACTCACCACTATCATCACACTCACCACTATCATCACACTCACCACTATCATCACACTCACCACTATCATCAATCACAATCATTCCTCACCATCATCCTTCACCTCCATCACAATCACCTCCATCACAATCACCTCCATCACAATCACCTCCATCACAATCACCTCCATCACAATCACCTCCATCACAATCACCACCATCACAATCACCACCACCACTACACTCAACACCCTCACAATGCTTCAATAAATATTTCAACGCACATCTATTAACTTCATAATTTTCAATAGATAGAGACAATTCTGGAAGTCATAATTCGCCAGAGCAGAAATATACAACAGTTAATTAAAAATTAGACTAACTATTGTGAAACTCCGTCCTTGGAGAAAACTGTAACGATACTCAGTACTGCAGGGAAGGCAACCCAGGGCGTGGAAATCTCTCTCTTAATAAATGGTGGCAGAGGGACTATAACGGAGTCTAGAAAATTTGATATATGTGTTATATGAGAGGATTTTTATAGAGCAATAAATAAAGGCATCGGTGGGTGAGGAAAAAAGCGGAGAAATTTCCACTTGTTCAGGAAACTTTGGCGACAAGTGAGCGAGGTCAGACATTGTATTTATGTGATTACTGACACCCATATATGGTTAGTATGTACTGGAGGATGTGGTAGTAACACCCGTAGCCTGTATGAACCCATTTAACACCCGTGGCCTACATCTACCCCATTTAACACCCGTGGCCTACATCTACCCCATTTAACACCCGTGGCCTACATCTACCCCATTTAACACCCGTGGCCTACATCTACCCCATTTAACACCCGTGGCCTACATCTACCCCATTTAACACCCGCAGCCTGCATCTACCCCATTTAACACCCGTAGCCTACATCTACCCCATTTAACACCCGCAGCCTGCATCTACCCCATTTAACACCCGCAGCCTGCATCTACCCCATTTAACACCCGTAGCCTACATCTACCCCATTTAACACCCGCAGCCTGCATCTACCCCATTTAACACCCGCAGCCTGCATCTACCCCACTTAACACTGCAGCCTGCATCTACCCCACTTAACACCCGCAGCCTGCATCTACCCCACTTAACACTGCAGCCTGCATCTACCCCACTTAACACCCGCAGCCTGCATCTACCCCACTTAACACTGCAGCCTGCATCTACCCCACTTAACACTGCAGCCTGCATCTACCCCACTTAACACCCGCAGCCTGCATCTACCCCACTTAACACTGCAGCCTGCATCTACCCCACTTAACACCCGCAGCCTGCATCTACCCCACTTAACACTGCAGCCTGCATCTACCCCACTTAACACTGCAGCCTGCATCTACCCCACTTAACACCCGCAGCCTGCATCTACCCCACTTAACACTGCAGCCTGCATCTACCCCATTTAACACCCGCAGCCTGCATCTACCCCACTTAACACTGCAGCCTGCATCTACCCCACTTAACACCCGCAGCCTGCATCTACCCCACTTAACACCCGCAGCCTGCATCTACCCCACTTAACACCCGCAGCCTGCATCTACCCCACTTAACACCCGCAGCCTGCATCTACCCCACTTAACACCCGCAGCCTGCATCTACCCCACTTAACACCCGCAGCCTGCATCTACCCCACTTAACACCCGCAGCCTGCATCTACCCCACTTAACACCCGCAGCCTGCATCTACCCTACTTAACACCCGCAGCCTGCATCTACCCTACTTAACACTGCAGCTTTAGTTTTTATGATAGTTATATGTTAGGAACAAACAGCGGCTTTGTATCGTTTTTTCTTGACTGCCTTTGGCGGTGAAGGTATTGACTTTTGCTTCGACTGCACCTCTAAACCCTCATGTTGGAGAGGAAAACGATGACGTTTCGGTCCGTCCCGGCTTATGGTGAATTGTTCCAGTCAAAGTACTGTGATTTTTTTTATTCATTACTTTATGTGGCTTGGTTGTTTAATCCTTAAAAATGGTTGTAAAATAGTTTAGTGGCGACGACAGTGAAGGAAAGAAGGACATCGTAGCTTTTATTGGGACGATGTTTCGCTCTGTGTAGACCTTCATCATGACTAATTATTTCTCTGCACTTTGTCAATACTTTCATAGGCAATATTTGCAACCAATAATCACCGTCTCCTCTACCACAATTTTTTTTCAAATTCAACAGTGATAGAGAGAGAGAGAGAGAGAGAGAGAGAGAGAGAGAGAGAGAGAGAGAGAGAGAGAGAGAGAGAGAGAGAGAGAGAGAGAGTGCCGCTGGTGAAAATGGATGACAGACGCCTAATAGTCAGTTTATTTTCCCCTGGCAGTTACTGGTGATGAAGGATGACAGACGCCCCATACTTAACGTCACCTCCGTGGGCAGTGAAGTAAAGAAAGATAGGACGAAGAACGATAGTAGGATGAAGATAGGAGGGGAAAGGAAAGTAGGAGGAAGAGAAAAGGAGAAAAGCAGTACGAAGAAAGAAGGGGATGTGTGTGTGTGTGTGTGTGTTTGTATATATATATATATATATATATATATATATATATATATATATATATATATATATATATATATATATATATATATATATATATATATAAGACTTATAAGGCCGAGATAACACCTCACGGGTCCCTGTATACGGTGAGATGGTCAAGGACTTGTCAAACAACTTAGAGTCTTCCCAAATTTTATTAATTATAAATTGATCTAATTTGCATAATCCTAAACCAATAATCATATTAAAATATTTTTTTTATGAAGCTTGACTCAATTATATTTCTCTCAACCATAGATCTGCTTGATAAATCTTTCTCTGCTTTTTGAAAATCGATTGGATGGTTAAAATCTCTGGCGTGTTTAAAGAGAGCATTAGGCTCTTGTTCAGTTATAATGTTATATTTATGTTGTTGTAATCTTAGTTCTAAGCTTTTTCAAGTTTGACCATAATAAACTATTACATGTTTTTTACAGGGAATCTTGTAGATACAGCATTTTGGGGAAATTTTTAATCTGAATGTTTTTTTTTTTACTGTATCAAGATTTTTAAATGTAACTTTGATTTGTACATGGAGTATTTTGAAACAAGAGTGCTTAACAAAATCCTTCCCAGTAGAGCTAAGTGGTACAGATATGTTAACGATGTTTTGTGTCTAATGTCTAAGAATGTAGATATAAAACATTTTCTTGTTGAATTAAATAGTCTAACTTATGCCATAAATTTTATTGTTGAGTTTGAACAAAATAACTCGTTGCTTTTTTTAGATGTTTTAATTAAGGGAAACCATGATTTTAAATTAAAAATATACAGAAAACCAACAAATAACTGTTCTTATGTGCACTGTTATTCTTCGCATCATGGTAGTTAAATTTTCTGTATTCTCATCCATATTTTTGAGAACTTTGCGTATTTTCAGCCCAGAGTTCATAGATGAAGAAAACTTGAAGATTTGTGAAATAGCAAATGGTCTAAAATACCCAAAACACTTAATTGATAAATTCTTTAAAATTGCTGGAAATGTTTTTTATAACTGAAAAATGGACGAACAGTCATATTCAGCCAAGAATATGTTGGTTCTCCATTACCATGAAAACCTTCTTGATTTACTTTCTCTACTTAAGAATATTTAAATCAAAGTCGTATTTAAAAATATTGATACCGTAAAAAAAAAACTTCTGATTAAAAATTCCCCCCAAAATGCTGATGGCTGTGTCTTCAAGATTCCTTGTAAGAAAATGTAATGAAGTTTATTACGGTGAAACTGGGAAAAGCTTTGAACTAAGATTACATCATAAATATAACATTATAACTGGACAAGCAGGGAAGTGATGAGTACACAGAAAGAAACCACAGTTAGTTTTAAGGGACCACGACTCTTCAACACCCTCTCTTCATGCTGTCTTCAAGACTGAAATCGACAGATTCCTCAAAACAGCTCTGATCAACTGACTTGTGGTGCATACGGTGGACTGCGGGATACAGGCAGTAACAGCTTGATCGATCAGGTCAGCAACCAGGAGGCCTGGCCTGGGACCGGGTCACGGGGGCGGTGACATTTAGAAAAGACTCCGGATAACACCAGATAATAATACAACACATAGTCACGTGATTTATGGCAACTTATTGTATCTGTATAGAAAAATACAAAATATACAAATGCAGTATCGTGATATTCAGTTTTGAGTGACACCATCAAGGTTAGTGTAGCAACACTTTCATAAGGATAGAGACTTAAGCAAGTGCAACACCATGTGACCTTGAAAGACACTTATACAACAAGGAAATTAACAAGGACCAACACAACGAGATAAACTGTGTGTGGGTGAATGATAGAGCTTGTGTGGGTGGATGAATCAGTGGACGTGTGGGCGGATGAATGGAGGTGGGAGTGCACATGTGGATGGTTAAATGAGTGGCTGTATGGGAATCAAGGAAGACAGGATGGAAGCGAGAGGAAATAAAGGAGGAAGGAGGAAGCATTGGTGAATTTTACTATGAGAAAAAGAAGGAATGAGTGTGTGAGGAAGGAAAGGGAGGAATGGGTGTGTGAGGAATGGAAGGAGGGAGTGGGTGTGTGAGTGAAGGAGAAAAGATGTGGGTATGTTCAAATCTTGGACATAACACTAACTCCATGGACTTTGAAAAAGTCATTGACAATATGCCCATTCACTCTGCCCCAGGCCCAGACTAGTGGAACTCCGTGTTCATCAAGAACTGCAAGAAACCCCTTTCTCGGTCCTTAAGTATGATATGGAGAAGAGCCTGGACACGGGTGTCGTCCTAGTCGCTAAAAACAGCTGATGTAGCCCCCTCTCTATAAAGATAGTAGCAAAACAATAGCAAAGAATTAAAGACCATTGCTCTAACGTCCCTCATTATAAATATCTTTGAAAGAGTTCTAAAAAGCATGATCGCCAATCACTTGGATACCCAACAGTAGCACAACCCAGGGCAACATGGGTTTAGAGCAGGTTGCTCCTGCTACTCACAACTACTGGACCCCTATAACGTGGTCTTAGATGCATTGGAGGACAAACAGAATGCAGATGTAGTACACACAGACTTTGTAAAAGAGTTTAGCAAGATCATGGTATAACAACGCACAAAAATGTGTGCTAAAGAAATAACTACAAAAGTTGTCAAATGGATCTTTAATTTCCTAACCCAAAGACCAAAAAGAGTAATGGTAAAGAGAGTTAAGTCGGAGGCTACCACAGTGAAAAGTTCTGTTTCACAAGACACAGTACTCGCTCCTATCCTGTTTGAGGGAGGGAAGGAAGGAATGGGTGTGTGTGAGAGGGAAGGAAAGAGTGGGTGTGTGTGAGAGGGAAGGAAAGAGTGGGTGTGTGAGAGACGGAAGGAAAGAGTGGGTGTCTGAGAGATGGAAGGAAAGAGTGGGTGTGTGAGAGAGGGAAGGGAAGAGTGGGTGTGTGAGAGAGGGAAGGAAAGAGTGGGTGTGAGAGAGAGGGAAGGAAAGAGTGGGTGTGTGAGAAATGGAAGGAAAGAGTGGGTGTGTGAGAGAGGGAAGGAAAGAGTGGGTGTGTGAGAGAGGGAAGGGAAGAGTGGGTGTGTGAGAGAGGGAAGGAAAGAGTGGGTGTGTGAGAGATGGAAGGAAGGAAGGAATGAGGGTGTAAGGGAGGGAAAGAAGGAGTGGGTTTGTGTGAAGGAGGGAGTGAGGGAGGCAGAGAAAAAAAATGCATGAAAGAGGGAGGAGGGAGGAAGGAGGGAGGGAGCCAGGGGCTTCCAGGCTTAAAAAACAAACACTAGTGAACTACCTCGTATTGTTTACAAGTGAGAAGATTACTCTCGCCCCCAGGGAAAAGCAGGGAAGAGGGGGAGAGAAGGAAGGAATGGGGGGAAGAGGGAGGTAGAGGGATCGAAGGAGAGGAGACGAGGGCCGAGGGATCGAAGGAGAAAAGACGGAGGAAGCCGGAAAATAAGATACAAAATATGGCAGGAAAATGGAAGTTGGGAGAGTGAGAAGGGAGCTGACGCATGAGAGATAAAAAAAATGAAGAGGTGAAAATAAAAAACAAGAAAGCACAAGAATAAACGAGAAAGGGATCATAGAGGAAACAGAGGGATTGGGGAAAGTGACTCGAGAGAAGTAAAGGTAGACACAACGAGACTGAAAATTGTAAGACAATACAGATAGGAATGAGAGAGAAGAGAATGAAGTGCAGAAGATGAGAGAAGTTGACAGGAAATAGATGGGAAAGAGAGAGAAGGGGAATAACGTGAGAGGATACAAAGATAGAAGAGATGGAAGGTGAGATGCGAAGGATGATGAAAATATATGAAGTTGGGGCGTGATAGAGAGGAAGGTGAGGGAAGGGAGAGTGTTGGGGAAGGTGAAAGAAGGGAGAGTGTTGGGGAAGGTGAAAGAAGGGAGAGTGTTGGGGAAGGTGAGGAAGGGAGAGTGTTGGAGTGTTGGGAAGGTGATGGAAGGGAGAGTGTTGGGGAAGGTGAAAGAAGGGAGAGTGTTGGGGAAGGTGAGGAAGGGAGAGTGTTGGAGTGTTGGGAAGGTGAGGGAAGGGAGAGTGTTGGGGAAGGTGAGGAAGTGAGAGTGTTGGGGAAGGTGATGAAGGGAGAGTGTTGGGGAAGGTGAGGGAAGGGAGAGTGTTGGGGAAGGTGAAAGAAGGGAGAGTGTTGGGGAAGGTGAGGAAGGGAGAGTGTTGGAGTGTTGGGAAGGTGAGGGAAGGGAGAGTGTTGGGGAAGGTGAGGAAGTGAGAGTGTTGGGGAAGGTGAGGAAGGGAGAGTGTTGGGGAAGGTGAGGGAAGGGAGAGTGCTGGGGAAGGTGAGGGAAAGGAGAGTGTTGGGGAAGGTGAGGGAAGGGAGAGTATTGGGGATGGTGAGGGAAGGGAGAGTGTTGGGGAAGGTGAGGGAAGGGAGCGTGTTGGGGAAGGTGAGGGAAGGGAGAGTGTTGGGAAGGTGAGTAAGGGAGAGTGTTGGGGAAGGTGAGGAAGGGAGAGTGTTGGAGTGTTGGGAAGGTGAGGGAAGGAGAGTGTTGGGGAAGGTGAAAGAAGGAGAGTGTTGGGGAAGGTGAGGAAGGGAGAGTGTTGGAGTGTTGGGAAGGTGAGGGAAGGGAGAGTGTTGGGGAAGGTGAGGAAGTGAGAGTGTTGGGGAAGGTGAGGAAGGAGAGTGTTGGGGAAGGTGAGGGAAGGGAGAGTGTTGGGGAAGGTGAAAGAAGGGAGAGTGTTGGGGAAGGTGAGGAAGGAGAGTGTTGGAGTGTTGGGAAGGTGAGGGAAGGAGAGTGTTGGGGAAGGTGAGGAAGTGAGAGTGTTGGGGAAGGTGAGGAAGGGAGAGTGTTGGGGAAGGTGAGGGAAGGAGAGTGCTGGGGAAGGTGAGGGAAAGGAGAGTGTTGGGGAAGGTGAGGGAAGGGAGAGTATTGGGGATGGTGAGGGAAGGGAGAGTGTTGGGGAAGGTGAGGGAAGGGAGCGTGTTGGGGAAGGTGAGGGAAGGGAGAGTGTTGGGGAAGGTGAGGAAGGGAGAGTGTTGGGAAGGTGAGGGAAGGGAGAGTGTTGGGGAAGGTGAGGGAAGGGAGAGTGTTGGGGAAGGTGAGGAAGGAGAGTGTTGGGGAAGGTGAGGGAAGGAGAGTGTTGGGGAAGGTGAGGAAGGAGAGTGTTGGGAAGGTGAGGGAAGGAGAGTGTTGGGGAAGGTGAGGGAAGGAGAGTGTTGGGAAGGTGAGGGAAGGAGAGTGTTGGGGAAGGTGAGAGAAGGAGAGTGTTGGGAAGGTGAGGGAAGGGAGAGTGTTGGGAAGGTGAGGAAGGGAGAGTGTTGGGAAGGTGAGGGAAGGGAGAGTGTTGGGGAAAGTGAGGGAAGGGAGAGTGTTGGGGAAGGTGAGGGAAGGGAGAGTGTTGGGGAAGGTGAGGAAGGGAGAGTGTTGGGAAGGTGAGGGAAGGGAGAGTGTTGGGAAGGTGAGGGAAGGGAGAGTGTTGGGGAAGGTAAGGGAAGGGAGAGTGTTGGGGAAGGTGAGGGAAGATAGAGTGTTGGGGAAGGTGAGGGAAGGGAGAGTGTTGGGGAAGGAAAGACAACCGGGAAAAGTGAGAAAGAGTAACAATGATGTCAGTAGTATTATACTTGAGTAGTATAGCTTAGTACCAGCTATATTTATATTTAAGATCCTTAGCATAGCAACCTGTGACGTCATCTGCGACGTCACGCGTCTCGCATGAGGGATGCTTCCCTCAAGCGCCCCCCCCCCTCACTCTCACGACGGTAGGCCTAGGTGGAGTAGGCACGGCTGGGCGCTCCTTCCTCACTTACTCAATATATCTACGTTACCAACCACCAGTGTGTTTCTCTATAACCATTATTACTCTCCCAAGTATCCACACGACAATGAGCAAAAAAAAAAAAAAGCGATAGAGAAAGGGGCGGAGTTAGAGTATGAGAAATAAAAAAAGAAAAATATCAGATCAAGAGAATATTGAGAGGAGGAATGATAAAATATGTGTGAACGAGGTTAAGTTGGTATACTGGAAGAAGAGGTCACACAAGGTTCACTCAGTTCTCTTCATGGCACACGCAGAGAGATTATACCTGTTTCTCCTCTCAGTGACTGCCCGATACATACCACATATAATATTCTAGCATGGCCGAATACGTTGAAATCCAAACGCTCAGTGATCGTAGTTTATTCGTCAGGAAACAACGCAGTTATCTCCTGATACGGATCGTTCTCAAATAAGTTCCTTTTTCAATTGATCAGTTATTGTTAGGTTAGATTGTCGCCTATTAAAAAAAATAATCAATCATAATAACAATAGATGAAGTATTAAGGCGATAAAAATATTTACGTCCGCGAACGGAAAACGGGGAAGCACCGGACTATCTCTACAACATAGTCAGATAACGTTTATGTAAGTGTCAACGTCAACTGAAGTGAAAAACAGACGTTTGATTAGGAAAAATTATGTCTAGATGTTACCGTTGTTGGGTATACATGTGAGGAATGTGAAGCTCTATCTTGCCTTCTGCAGAAAGCTACTAGCAAGAGGGTGGGCACTGATGGGTACCTGGCATCTTGATGCAGTCTTCAGACAGTGTGAGACGTAATAGTTAAACAGTACAGTAAGTAACCCTCATGTTGTGAAGACATTTGTAAACACTACTCGGTGCAAACACAAATGTCACAAAATAGCACAGAAAAGAGAAGGGCCACAGCAACATGGGGTCACAAATTCACAACTGGTAGTTGAAAGCTCAGATGAGTCACAGGGATGTTATGAAATATTTCTTCAGTCATAGAGTTGTCAGGAAGCGGAATAATCTGGATTGTGATGTAAAGGAGACAAGACTTATACATAGCTTTAAGAAGAGGTACGATAAAGCTCACAGAGTAGAAAGTGGACCTAGTAGCGACCAGCGAAGGGGTGGGGCCAGGAGCTGTGAATCGACCCCTGCAAATACAAATAGGTGAATACTCACATACACACCATTTTACACATTCTAAATACCGTTTTGAGTCCTGTATTTATCTCTGTACATTGCTATCCTCTCCAGTACACTGTCATATATTCTTATCTGAGGAATATACGTGACTTGACCTGACCCTGTCTGTCTCCTCATCATCCATGACCCTGTCTGTCTCCTCATCATCCATGACCCTGTCTGTCTCCACATCATCAATGACCCTGTCTGTCTCATCATCATCCATTGCCTTGACCTGATTTGTTTATTATCTTCCCCATTTCGTTCTGAGACGCGACAGGTTAATGATCCAGGATGAACTGGAAGGTAGTTCAGGTTTCATTTTCACTTTATGGTTGTTGCTCCAGCGAAGATACTGAGATTATTAGTCTTCATTTTCAACGCAATGTCTGCTTTTCTCTGGCTAGACACTGTGTCTTGGGGGGGAGGGACGGCGTAACGTATTCTCTCGCTTCTCCATTATCCTTCATCAGAGCGCGTCTCTTTCTATGTGTTCGTCTGATAACGAGATGAGGCAAGAGGAAGACGGTGTTGCCAGTTCCTCCTGTGCCTCTACTTACAGGAACAAGCCTTCTCAGATATCCCAGTAATCGTTGTCATTACGTCACATTACGTGGCAATAATCCTACCTAACACCTTCAACTCTGGGCTGCAACTTCGCCATGAAGATCTCTTATTCTCTGTTCTGTCCTTTCTTATCTCCTCCCGCCGTTATCTTTGTTTTTGGTTCCTATGTTTACCAGTGGATTTTTCCGCTTGTTTCAGTAATATATTTGTGTATTGGTAAGTGTTTACCTATTTGAAAGAGTATCAAAATGTAATGAACATCTGTCAGTAGATTGGTAAACCCACGTGTAAATAGAAACACAGAGATAAGGAAGATTCATGTGAGTTCCTCTTCAGCTGATCTGCTGAAGACGATCTCCGATAGAGTTCGAAATACGCACATCTTCCTTCATCTGTTTTCTTGTCTACATATGGGTTTTGCAGTCATAAACCTATTTGCTTAAATATTTGTTTTCCAGTTCTTGATTATCTATTTTTGCTTACTTGAGTAGAGACATTATTGCGTGTCGTGTCCATTTCCGTTTACACTAAATAGACTAGTCCGTTTTTATCTATCGTTGAGGATGAATCTATCAGTATTGCTTTTCTAAAGGATTTTCGTTGTTTTTTGTTCTCGCTGATTATTATATGTTTGGGGAAGCACTAATTTAGTCTTAAGGGTCACATAGCACTTGGGGAATGAGAGATCATTAAATTTATCCGCGGAAAGAGAAAGTAGCTATAAATGTTTGCATCAAGAGCCCAAACTCTGGTCTTCAAAATGCCTGAGTTTCAAGGTTCAGAGTGTACTTTCTGTGATGTGTGATCCCTGAATTGTTCAGCCTAGTGTGTTCTATACTGTCTTTCTCTTTAATGTGTTTTCTGCTCTTATTGTGTTCTACAAAGGAAAGTATTACACACCGCCATCCACCAACATTTACACACTACACTGAAGCAATGATGCTTTGATAATCCAAAACTTTCCTCACTCCCTTCCTCCCACCCTCCTTCACTCCCTCCCTCCCACCCTCCTTCACTCCCTCCCTCCCACCCTCCTTCACTCCCTCCCTCCCACCCTCCTTCACTCCCTCCCTCTCCACCGTGCTGTTTACCTATTTGCTTCCGCAACTTATTTCCTGTTATGTACGTGTTAAGCTGTGGCTGTCACTCTCGCTAACTTCTTGGTGCTCAAAACCCCTTCACTATTTTATTCTCTCATCGTTTCAGTGTTCTATTATTAATTAACTCGTCGCTTCTCTTCTCTCCCCTTGCTCTAGTTTGTTCATCAGGTTATTTTATTTTTTTCCTATTCTCTGACTGTATACCACATATTGCATTTGTCTTTTTAGTGTTGTTCCTCCGTTTGTTGTCCGTCCTTCATGGTGAGTAACACTGAAGTGTGTGCAGGGCCCGGTGGCTCATGGCTACGCTTCATCCAACAAACGATGATTCACTTACGTATGATTAGAACGAAACGGCGTCTAAAGGCTGAAATATGTTTTCTCCATGTAATATACTTTATGTCACTGATAAGTGTTTGTTCCATATGAGTATGTGGGTTTGCGTTGCTATTTAAATGAATAAGACGACTCTTTAGACTAGCTCTGCCTCATTAACAAATGTTCTTTTCAAATCACTGCAAAGAGCCACATAAAAGAGGTAGGTCAAACGTGAAAAGTTAAAAAAAAAAGTTCATTCACAATCCTGGCTTTCGTTCAACAAAGTCCAGTACACACCTGCAGTTAATAAAACGTTTGATTGCATTTCCCATGAAAGATTAATGTATGCAATATAAATATTTACTCACAAATAGAGTAGTAGATGGAATGGGATCTAAGAGGAGGCAGTGTGTGCTACATACACTGGAACCTTAAACAATTATAACAAACTATAAATTAGAAGATGAAACACTGTGGGAAGAACTCTGTCACTGTAATAACAACCAGGTAAATAAATGTTCTCTCGCACACACACACACACACACACACACACACACACACACACACACATCAACCAAATAACTGCTGCAGCATACAGGCGCCTGGCAAACCTAACAACAGCGTTCCGACATCTTAATAAGGAATCGTTCAGGACCCTGTACACTGTGTACGTTAGGCCCATATTGGAGTATGCAGCACCAGTTTGGAACCCACACCTAGCCAAGCACGTAAAGAAACTAGAGAAAGTGCAGAAGTTTGCAACAAGACTAGTCCCGGAGCTAAGGGGTATGTCTGACGAGGAGAGGTTAAGGGAAATCGACCTGACGACACTGGAGGACAGGAGAGATAGAGGTGACATGATAACGACATATAAAATACTGAGAGGAATTGACAAGGTGGACAGAGACAGAATGTTCCAGAGATGGGACACAGCAACAAGGGGACACAGTTGGAAGTTGAAGACTCAGATGAATCACAGGGATGTTAGGAAAAATTTCTTCAGTCACAGAGTGGTCAGGAAGTGGAATAGTTTGGGAAGCGATGTAGTGTAGGCAGGATCCATTCATAGCTTTAAGAAGAGGTATGATAAAGCTCATGGCGCAGGGAGAGTGACCCAGTAGCGGCCAGTGAAGAGGCGGGGCCAGGAGTTATAATTCGATCCCTGCAACCACAACTAGGTGAGTACAACGCATCAGCCAGACTAAGTGACTTTCAAATTCATCTTTCATTGCTTATAAAGGAAAGAGGAAGAGGAGGACGAAGAAGAAAAGAGGACGAGGAAGAAGGGAAGATGAAGTGGAATGAAGAAAGGAAGAGAAAGAAGGGAGGAGGAGGGAAAGCAGATGGAGGTGGGAAGAGAGGAGTGGGGAAAATGAAGCAAGAGAAATGAGAGAAGTGGGTTATGGTGAGGAAAATGAATAAAAGATTATCTAAGAGTAGTTCTCAACGGGAAAGAGTACAAGCACAGGGACGTGTGCTTACACAGGGACGTGTACGTACATAGGGACTTTTGCAAGCACAGGGACGTGTGCTTGCACAGGTGCTTGACAAGTGTGCTTGCCAAAACTGTGCTTGCACAGACGCTGCACGACGTGTCTTGCACGAGACGTTGCTTGCACAGGGACGTGTGCAAGCACAGGGGACTTGTGCAAGCACAGGGACGTGTTCTTGCACCGTTGTTGTGGAATGTCTACTTCGATGACCTTCATCTCATCCCAGAATCTGAACAAGTGCCTATGGGAGTAATATTTGAACCCGGTCCTCAGTCGACAGAGATTCGTCTCAAACTGACGAGTCCTGTTGAAGAGGAGGACCAAACACCCATTTTCTGTATAATCCTGTATAGCTGGTTCCCAATCTGCAGGGCCCACCAGGCCCGCCTCTTCCCAGGGACATATCTGTGGATACAGCCATATAAGACACTAAGGCAAAAAATTGGAACCGCTACAGGAGTTTTTGCCTCAGCATCCGCCAGTTCATTTCATGGGACATCGATATGGCCCGGAGGCCTGGTCAAGGACTGGGATGCGGGGGCATTGACCCTCGGAACGACCTCCAGGAAGACTCCAGGTAGGTAGGTAGTTAGGTAGGCAAGTAGGTAGGTAGGTGGGTAGGTAGGCAAGTAGGTAGGTAGGCAAGTAGGTAGGTAGGCAGGCAGGCAAGTAGATAGGCAGGCAGGCAAGTAGGTAGGAAGGCAGGCAAGTAGGTAGGAAGGAAGGCAAGTAGATAGGGAGGTAAGTAAGTAGGTATGTAGGATGGTAGGTAGGCAGACAGGTAGGTAGGTAAATAAGTAGGTAGGCATAGGTAGGATAACACCCGGATCTTTTGGATCACCGGGTGGAGAGAAGCATACTGAGCCAGGTGGACAGAGCATACTGGTAATCTGAGTACACAGTGAACCGAGAACCAGCTAAGCCAGCTATCAGGACAAGAACAGCGAGGATTGTATGGAGCTCCGCAGTGAACAAAGGGAGCATGAGAGAGCGAAGGAGAGAGAGAGAGACTATTATTGCTTCAACGTTTCTTTCAATGCTGGACTTCATCAAATATACTTAAATACAGATCCTCCGTCATATGTGGTAAACAAGCAGCACCTTAAAGGTGACGCTCAAGAGAGGTGACAGGAGAGGTCAAAAGTGGGGGTAAAGTGAAGGATCCAGGGGTAAGGTAAGAGCGAAAGGTCAAGGAAGTGGGTCAAGGAAATAAGGTAAGGAGGGCCCAGAGATGGATAACATGCTTATATATATATATATATATATATATATATATATATATATATATATATATATATATATATATATATATATATATATACAAGACGTATGAATGGTGTGAGCCATGGGTCACTGCTGGCTCAATCCCTCGCTCATATCATATTTTAATGGTTGCAGAGCGGCAGTATATCTGTCTCTTATCGGAGAATATATCTAGAGAGAGTGCAACGCTGAAGCGGCTCTGAATAGACAGGTTTTTTTTGTCAGATTATGCTATGACGAGCTCTATGGGGAAATTAAGCCCGATACCTATTTCCCTCTCTTTTCCTCCCTTTCTCAATCAGACAAATGTGTATGGAGACACAAACGGAAAGAAAGAACCAGAATTTACTTGCCTCTACAACCGCTGTTGCTTCTATAACTAGTAATACTACAGGTATCATTGCAACTGCTGATACTTCTGCAATTTCAGTTATTACTCTTCCACCACCTCTACTAACACTACTGTTATTACTTCTGCTATGCACTGGTTAGTCTACGGACTTATCGCAATGCTCAAAGCTCACTACACACATACCGCTTGGATAACACCTGTCCTGGGATTCACAAAACAAACCTTCTTGCACGTGTGAAAAGCACGCACGCACGCACGCACACACGCACACACACACAGCCCCGGTGGCCAGGTGGCTAAAGCTCTCGCTTCACGCACGGAGGGCCCGGGTTCAATTCCCGGCGGGGCGGAAACATTTCGAAGTGTTTCCTAACACACACATACATACAACAGGCCTAGTGTCTAATCGACATGTGCCTAGGACAAAATGGTAACTAACACACACACATATAGGCTTGATCCACAGTATATATTAAAAGTATACAAAACCGACAAGCAGATGAATAAAACACCTGTGTAACTATTGTGCAGACGTATCGCCAAGCATTGGCTTTATCAGTCCAATACAGAGAATAGTTGGAAGACATTAAGAAGTAATTTGAGGTTATCTGCTCCTCAGCCTTGACGAATCTGTTCTAGATTGTTGAAGACGTGAAGGAGAACTTTAAGAAGCTCTTCTTAAGCTCTCCTTAAATCTTCGTATAGCACATTTCTCAGCAATCTGCCTTCCAAATCACAACTGTGACTTTATAATCATTCAAAAAGGGATTTAAGGCAATCTAAAGTCCTGTCTTTGTCCACTCACTTTGCAAACCATTTCACTGTTAATGATAAGAGATCTAAATTTCTGAGACTGTATCCATGTTTTGCATCGCCTACATGAATGATCTGATGTTTGGTGACATTGCAATCATCGTTTTTTTTTTTCAGTGGTATTAAGACTCCTTAAATTTCTTAAGGTCGTGTCTTCAACAGAATAGACTAAATTAGACACATATGCAACACTTGGGTACTTTATTGAGGAAACGTTTCCACACAGTGGCTTCATCAGTCCATACAAAGGACTGATGAAGCCACTGTGTAGCGAAACGTTTCCTCAATAAAGATACCCAAGTGTTGCATATGTGTCTAATTTACCAACTCGTCGGTTCTCTGAACCATTCATTCACAGAATAGACTATCTACGGAAAGGACGTAACTGTAATATATGAAATGAATGTAACACCTATAAAAATAAAACTATGGTCAGTAGCGTCTGAAAGAGATCCATTGCGAGTTGTGTAATTCATTTATTTGCGCTACCGTTCACAGAATGAGCACGGGAGTGCACAATAAACTAGTCACTCAGGCGGCACAGCTAAGTCCTCTAGAGTTTCCACTAATAAATGTGTGTGTGTGTGTGTGTGTGTGTGTGTGTGTGTGTGTGTGTGTGCGTCACTACGTTGTCTCAGCTAGCGGATGCACAAATATTTCATAGTTATGTTTAACACTGATTTATCTAAGATATATTACTTAGTATTTACCAACATGAGAGATTTTTTTCACGACTCCTTACATAAGTCCTTCATTATAGTTTATTAAGCACTTAACCCACCTGGGTCATTCAGCTACAACATATCCAGTTCCCTGAAGAGACTTTTATAGTAGGAGGGATGAGAGAGAGAGAGAGAGAGAGAGAGAGAGAGAGAGAGAGAGAGAGAGAGAGAGAGAGAGAGAAAGAGAGAGAGAGAGAGAGAGAGGAGAGAGAGAGAGAGAGAGAGAGAGAGAGAGAGAGAGAGAGAGAGAGAGAGAGAATCATTTTAGCAGCTTGGTGCGAGTAGTCGAGCAATCCTTTGAGTTTCCCTGCATCAGCTATATCTACGAAACTTTCTCTCTCTCTCTCTCTCTCTCTCTCTCTCTCTCTCTCTCTCTCTCTCTCTCTCTCTCTCCGAGGACTCACTGTGAGAGTATCATTCTTGAGGGTAGCACAGAAAGAGTATTATATTGAGGATAAAAATAGTGAAAGTATCATCCGTGTGGATGACACACAGTGAGAGTATCATCCTTTTGGATGACACACAGTGAGAGTATCATCCTTTTGGATGACACACAGTGAGAGTATCATCCTTTTGGATGACACACAGTGAGAGTATCATCCTTTTGGATGACACACAGTGAGAGTATCATCCTTTTGGATGACACACAGTGAGAGTATCATCCGTATGGAAGACACACAGTGAGAATATCATCCTTGTGGATGACACAGTGAGAGTATCATCCTTTTGGATGACACACAGTGAGAGTATCATCCTTGTGGATGACACACAGTGAGAATATCATCCTTGTGGATGACACACAGTGAGAGTATCATCCTTGTGGATGACACACAGTGAGAGTATCATCCTTGTGGATGACACACAGTGAGAGTATCATCCTTGTGGATGACACAGTGTTGCTTGTCCCAGCCATTGTATGTATGGAATGGAGATGGGTTCGTGTCTTTTTGGCCAACCTCTGCCTTGAACACCTAGAAATAGACAGTTTCAAGAAGACCATCCCATGCAACATCACATCCTTACCGGTTTAAGAACTCACTTAGTAGAACCCGCCATACAGTTTATTGCGGTGAAAGAAACTGACGACTCTTTACCCCTCTCTTGACATCATCATGGCAGGGAATGTTATCGTACACAGTGTTTATAGAAAATCCACCAACATTGACAACTTGTTATATTGTTTTACCCATCATGACCCAAAGTCTAAACTCGGATGACCCAAAGTCTAAACTCGGAGACATCATAAGATTTTTTTCCATGCCCTCGGGATTTGTGGTGCAGAATTTCTTGAGAAAGAAAATTACATCGGAGGATGCTTACACCGCTCTTAAGTTTCCGCTAAACCTCATCCACTCGTGAAATTGGAAGATTTTATTCATCCACACATCTCACAGGAAAATGAGTGCAGTGGTCACCATCTTTTCTTCCACAGGACAGGTTACCTTTATTATCACTCTCTTTATCGTAAAACTAGCATGCAAAATTGCCGTCGTAACCAGCAAAACCACCTCGCAGACGGAAGAGTACCACTGCTTCTGCAGCTTCTTGCAGTGTATGTGTGTGGAGGATGTAGTGAGACAAATATGCTTACAGGCTGGACACAATCAGCATTACCTGCGTCGTTCACCAAAATCAAAACTCACACATCATGGACTATGGAGAAACACCAAGTTATATGAGGAAGAGAATCAAACCAGACATAGGATTTTGGAAGCAGCCGTTGTACATTTATCTGACATTAACGAGCAAATCATGGGAATGCAAACACTGACAGGTCCTATTGTCCATACTGTACGTGATTTGAATAATAAAAATGTTTCCTATGGATCTGCCGTCGCTCGTTCCGTCCCATCTCCAACACATGAAGATTTTTCTATATTCTGCATATTGGTTGAATTTTCTCTTACTTCACTCGTGAACTCTCACTAGCCATATAAAGCCGTGTATCTTTGTATTTTTGTATACCTGATGAAGTCCAGTCTGGAAGAAAACGTCTTCGTGAAGATTTCACTGCTTGCCCAAACGTGTTTTCTCATAGGCACTCCTCTGTCATCAGAACACTGCAGACGTCACACGTTCTTGTGGCATCACAAACGACGTCACACACACACATACTTTTGGTAACACTACTGACGTCACACACTGACATCTTTACAGACGCCAGACATCACACACTCCTTTGCAAAGGCTCCAATAAAAGGCGTTCGCTCGTTGATAGCAATATTACTCTCTGTAATGAAGACTCCGTCACTCCTGGAAGCCTTTCGTCAGCGACTGATCCGGATTAAGCGAGAGTCCCGAAGATTATTTTTTGATGGGGAAGCGCTAAACACGTAACGATCATAGAGCACTTGGGGCACGGAAAGTAAGGTAGCTCCATACGCAACAAAACACACCTTTATTGAGTCCACGTTTTGTTCCCACCAGAGCGAAACTTGGTCACAATTAAGCATTGATCTTCTGCACGTGTTTATCTTGAGCCCAAGAATTCGGTCCGTCCTGAACTAGTATTAAGTCCGGCTTGTTAACTGACCAGGATGGACGGAAACGTCGTCTAAGTTTTATTTTCTAATGCTGTGAATTATTCCTGCCACGGTACTTTGTTTCTCGCTGGCAACTAGGAAAAACAGCACCAGTGACTTCGCTTTTATTAAATTAAAAACATTTTAATGTAAGTTGACGCTCGTGCAATGCTCTTTATTGCTAATCTTAATATTCCTCAATGAGATTAGTAAACTTTCAATGGACGGATGATGAGAACCTTCAAAACAACAGATACCAAGCCAATGATGATACTTTATAAATCACTTGTTCTCTCTAGACTAGAATATTGCTGTACTCTAACAGCTCCATTCAAAGCAGGTGAAATCGCAGAACTAGAGAATATACAGAGAACCTTCAATGCACATATAAGTTCCGTCAAACACCTTAATTACTAGGAACGCTTGGAAGCTCTAGACCTGTACTAACTGGAGAGCATGCGAGAGATGCATCATAATCTACAGCTGGAAAATCTTAGAGGGACTGGTCCCAAATCTGCACACAGAAATCATTCCCTACGAAAGTAAAAGAATGGGCAGATGGTGCAGAATACCCCCAATGAAAAGTAGCGGTGTTATTAGTACACTAAGAGAAAACACAGTAAGTGTCCGAGGCCCAAGACTGTTCAACAGCCTCCCACCAGGCATAAAGGGAATTACCAATAGACCCCTGACTGCCTTCAAGAGGAAGCTGAACAGATACCTGAAGTCAGTATTCGATCGGATGGGCTGTGGTTCGTACGTTGGACTACGTGCGGCCAGCAGTAACAGCCTTGTTGATCAGGCCCTGATCCATTGCGAGGCCTGGTCAAGGACTGGGCCGCGGGGACGTTGACCCCCGGAACACCCTTCAGGTAGGCAGGCAGGTAGACAGGTGCTAATATTCCTATCTCTCTGAGATTAATCAACCTATATAGACGAGTTTTGGGTGCTAATCTTACCGTTTCTGATAGATTATATAATATATAGACGAGACTCGGTTGCTAGTATTCTTGTTTCTGTGTGAGATTATGAACCTTCAGTATAGTGACTAGTCTTTAGGGCAGATCTTCCCGCGGGATTAGGAACCCATATTCTAAACCTTAGGTGCTAATCATCTAGTTTCTCTGTGACATTAGTGAAACTGTATTTCTAATAAACTAGAGTGAATTAACATTATGTTTCAGATAACGTGTAGCAAAGGACCTGGGATTGAAAATAATAGTATAGTAATCGCTCCACGGGCGTGTGTCGACATGCTTTCACGTGTAAATTAGAATTCAGTAGCTGTTGGCGAGGGATTGATTTATGTCAGCTTGTTGGTAAATAACAAGAGTTTGTTGATGCGGGTGATAATTTACTGTAGGCAGGGAAGGGGTTCCGGGAGTAGGAGGGTTAAGGGGGAAAAAGGGAGAGAGAATATGGGTTCCTAATCCCGCGGGAAGATCTGCCCTAAAGACTAGTCACTATACTGAAGGTTCATAATCTCACACAGAAACAAGAATACTAGCAACCGAGTCTCGTCTATATATTATATAATCTATCAGAAACGGTAAGATTAGCACCCAAAACTCGTCTATATAGGTTGACTAATCTCAGAGAGATAGGAATATTAGCACCTGTCTACCTGCGTTCTTCCTTTCTTTTTATTATTCTTTCTCTTCTTATTCTTTCTCTTCCTAACCTTTTTTTTCTCATCTCTCTTCTTATTCCCCTATTCTTATCCTCTTTCTGATTTCATTTCAACAATTTTCCAAGTTGTATTCCATATAGCACTTTTTTTCATTTATATTTTTTCTTTCTTGACTTTGATTTTGCCACCGAAGTGGCTAGTTTATTGTGCACCCCTATCCTTTCTGTGGACGGTAGTGCAAGAGCATATTGATACACAAAAGGCCTAGAAAATAGGCCTCAGAAGCTTTAACATGAACACATGTGGATTTATCTGTTGCAAGCAATTTTAAGAAATTTTCTTAGTATGTCCGGAATCTTATTTACAATAATTAGATATATTGACGTATCATATAGGTTAAATGTCATTATATTCTAATATAGCTGAAGCACATAGTGTTCAAGAAAATGACCATTATGATCAATTGTCCAATGAGAGTACTGTGTTCAACAGCAAGGCAACATTAGTCAGTCCATTTGCATTGCAAGTTGCTCCATAAACGTACTTACCTACGTTCGTGTTATCATATGTGATAAACACTCAGGCTTCATAACATTAGTTTATCTAGCTCCATTCTTCTAATGTTGCTCCAGTCTTTCATAATGTCCCTCCAGTCTTTCATAATGTCCCTCCAGTCTTTCATAATGTCCCTCCAGTCTTTCATAATGTCCCTCCAGTCTTTCTACTTCCTCCACTTTTTTCTCCTACACATAGACATGAAAAAAGTCTTAATAGTGCAAAATAATGCCATGTATCTCGGAAACAAGAAGTTCAACACAGATGTGGTTTAAAAATTATTGTAGAGTTATTAAACACTTGAGCATATCGCCCTCTGAAAATTAAGTACAACAAACAATATAGTCCTTTGAGAACCGGTTGGACAAGCGGTTCTTAAAGGACTATATTGTTTGTCAATTCAATTGTATGCCTTAGAGGAGGTGGCCACAGGAACCCCATGATATAAATTGACTACCACCCAATAAGACCAGTTGACCATGGATCAACTAGGAAATAATAGCTGTAGTATTACTAGTAGCAACGCCGGAAATGCTAGCAGGACTAAGCCCAAATTTCTTTATCACTTGTGATATTAAACATGCACAATTTCTTTTCATACGACATGACAGTTCAATTCCTTTGATTAAGGACTCTTCACTGACATCAAGGCACATCTTACATAGACGGGCAAAGAAGACTATCCGCGGAGCTCATCCCCCGCAGGTACAAGTGAGCACAGATAACTTGAAAGCGGATGACACTTAACCTTAATCTATCACACGAAAAATACAATGTATTACAAACGAATTTATGATAAATCTTATGGAATTATGGAGGAAAAATGAAGGAAATTAAGAGAATGTAATAAAAAAAACATGAAAGAAAATTCGTAAGAACGACAATAATGATATTAGAATAAGAAAAAACTATTAAAATTCACTTTATCTTAACCAAATGATAAACAATAACAAATTTTAAGACACCCACATTATTTGAATGATTGGAGAACAAACTAAACCCGTAAGGGGTCACACTTGGGAAACATGAGGTATTCAGGTTTGATCCAAGGAATGGGAGGATAGCTCCAGTTCCTTAAAGCAAGAGCCCTTCAAGAGCATACAGACAAGGACTGGAATATTACTTACCAGAGTCCTTAAAACTAGCTTCCATGTAACTAATGTGTGCTGGGCCCACTTTGTTAATTGAAGTAGTGAGATTGTGTGAGGGAGGGAAGGTAGGGGAGGGAAGGGAGGGAGGGAAGGTAGGGAGGGAAGGGGGGGAGGAAGGGAGGGAGAGAAGGTAGGGAGGGAAGGTAGGGAAGGGAAGGGAGGGAGGGAAGGGAGGGAGGGAAGGTAGGGAGGGAAGGGAGGGAGGAAGGGAGGGGAGGAAGGTAGGGGAGGGAAGGGAGGGAGAGAAGGTAGGGGAGGGAAGGTAGGGGGAGGGAAGGGAGGGGAGGGAAGGGAGGGGAGGGAAGGTAGGGGAGGGAAGGGAGGGAGGGAAGGGAGGGGAGGAAGGTAGGGGAGGGAAGGGAGGGAGGGAAGGGAGGGGAGAGAAGGTAGGGGAGGGAAGGTAGGGGAGGGAAGGGAGGGAGGGAAGGGAGGGAGGGAAGGTAGGGGAGGGGAGGGAAGGGAGGGAGGAGAGAAGGTAGGGGAGGGAAGGGAGGGGGAGGGAAGGAGGGAGGGAAGGTAGGGGAGGGAAGGTAGGGGAGGGAAGGGAGGGGAGGGAAGGTAGGGGAGGGAAGGAGGGAGGGAAGGGAGGGAGGGAAGGGGGAGGGAAGGTAGGGAGGGAAGGGAGGGGAGGGAAGGGAGGGGAGAGGAAGGGGAGGGAGGAAGGGAGGGGAGGGAGGAGGGAGGGGAGGGAAGGGAGGGGAGGGAGGGAGGGGAGGGAAGGGAGGGAGGGAAGGAGGGAGGGAAGGAGGAGGGAAGGGGGGAGGGAAGGGGAGGGAAGGGAGGGAGGGAAGGAGGGAGGGAAGGAGGAGGAAGGAGGAGGAAGGGAGGGAGGGAAGGGAGGAGGAAGAGGGAGGAAGGAGGGAGGGAAGGGAGGAAGGAGGAGAGGGGAAGGTGAGGGTAAGGAAGGGAGGCGCACAGAGCTCCAGTAGAATTATTCATGAAGGTGTTCACACACTGAGTGCAAGAAAGTAATCTAGTCAGCTTGTCTTCTCGTTTTAAAACAATGAAAGAAAAGATAAATAAATTTCAAATCTAAATTTTTAGTCCACTAAAACATATCAGATGTCTGACTCGTATATAATTAGCACTATCATATATATATATATATATATATATATATATATATATATATATATATATATATATATATATATATATATATATATATATATATATATATATATATATATATATATATATATATATATATATATATATATATATATATATATATATATATATATATATATATATATACAGTGGACCCCGGTTTTCGTTATTTTTTCATTCCAAGATGCTGTTCAAGTGCCATTACCAAACTAATTTATTTCCATAAGGAATAATGTAAAGTAGACTAGTCCTTTTAGACTCCCAAAAATACACTTACAAAAGCATTTAAAAAAATACACTTACATAAAAGGGCGAGTTTGGAGCAGGACGAACACCGGGGGTCCACTGTATATATAGGTAAAACTGGTCAATTAGCAAGAACTCATCTAAAATTAAGTCCTTTCTAAAATTTTCTCTTATACGTTTAAAGATATATTTTTTTAATTTATGTTAATGTAAGAATTTATAATTTTGTACCAAGAGAAACTTTGAAAACCTAACTAACCTTATTACAACAAGCGCAAATTAATTTAGTCTAACCCAACTAAATATATTTTAGATAGGTTAACATTAATTTAATAATAAACAAACGCAATGAAATATATTTTTTTCGTTATGTTCAGAATGATTTTGGCGAAATTATTGCATTAAAAAAATTTCACTTGTCTTATATGGCAAGGTGAGCGTTGCTATTTAAGCCAAAATCGCAAGTTTTACCTAATCGGCACGACATATATATATGATAGATAGATGGATAGGGCACACAGAGTGAAAAGGAAGAAATTAAAAGAGAATGGAGTAAGAGGCAATGAAATCAAGAATGCATTAGATCAAAGATAAAGTAAAATTGATCTCGTATATGATATAAGAAAGACGATAGTAGGAAACAGTAGTAAATTAGACTGAGGGAAAGAAAATGAAAATTTGCTGGAAGCCAAATAAGGAAGGAGGAGGAAAGGAAGGAAAATGGAGGACAGAAAAACAAAATGGATTATTAAGGAAGAGTATGGAAGAAAAAAATGGGGAAGAAGGCAAGGTAGAAGGATGGAATGAGAAAGGAAGGCAAGACAGAAGAGTGAGAATGGGAGGAAAGAGAGAAATGAAGGATGGGAGGAAAGAGAGAAATGAAGGATGGGAAGGAGAAAAGAGAGAATGAACTAGAGAAGGAAGAAGAGAACGAACGGTTTG
This sequence comes from Cherax destructor, assembly GCA_009830355.1. Lineage (NCBI taxonomy): Eukaryota > Metazoa > Arthropoda > Malacostraca > Decapoda > Parastacidae > Cherax > Cherax destructor. Next base: position 21,266 of record WNWK01006703.1, on the reverse strand, counting down.
TGGAAAAAAGGAAGAGCGAGAATATGAAGAGGGAAAATCTCAGAAAGAGGATAAAGAGGCAGCCACACTACTGAAGAACCTGGCAGCAATATGATTAAATAGATGGTTATGATTGGTTGGAAGACCTACTGTTATGATTGACTGGAAGACCCACTGTTATGACTAACTGGAAGACCCACTGTTATGACTAACTGGAAGACCCACTGTTATGACTAACTGGAAGATCCACTGTTATGACTAACTGGAAGACCCACTGTTATGACTAACTGGAAGACCCACTGTTATGACTAACTGGAAGATCCACTGTTATGACTAACTGGAAGACCCACTGTTATGACTAACTGGAAGATCCACTGTTATGACTAACTGGAAGACCCACTGTTATGACTAACTGGAAGACCCACTGTTATGACTAACTGGAAGACCCACTGTTATGACTAACTGGAAGATCCACTGTTATGACTAACTGGAAGATCCACTGTTATGACTAACTGGAAGACCCACTGTTATGACTAACTGGAAGATCCACTGTTATGACTAACTGGAAGACCCACTGTTATGACTAACTGGAAGACCCGTTGTTATGACTAACTGGAAGACCCGTTGTTATGACTAACTGGAAGACCCACTGTTATGACTAACTGGAAGCTCCACTGTTATGACTAACTGGAAGACCCACTGTTATGACTAACTGGAAGATCCACTGTTATGACTAACTGGAAGACCCACTGTTATGACTAACTGGAAGACCCGTTGTTATGACTAACTGGAAGACCCACTGTTATGACTAACTGGAAGACCAACTGTTATGACTAACTGGAAGATCCACTGTTATGACTAACTGGAAGACCCACTGTTATGACTAACTGGAAGATCCACTGTTATGACTAACTGGAAGACCCACTGTTATGACTAACTGGAAGACCCGTTGTTATGACTAACTGGAAGACCCACTGTTATGACTAACTGGAAGATCCACTGTTATGACTAACTGGAAGACCCACTGTTATGACTAACTGGAAGATCCACTGTTATGACTAACTGGAAGACCCACTGTTATGACTAACTGGAAGACCCGTTGTTATGACTAACTGGAAGACCCACTGTTATGACTAACTGGAAGACCAACTGTTATGACTAACTGGAAGACCCACTGTTATGACTAACTGGAAGACCCACTGTTATGATTGGCTGGAAAACCCGCTGTTATGATTGACTGAGAGACCCACTGTTATGATTGGATTGACTGGAAAAAACCCTGTTATGATTAGCTGGGAGATCCACTTTTATGACTGGCTGAGGAGACAATGTTGTGATTAGCTGAACAGATCCACTGTTGGAAGTGGTTGAACATATCCACTGTTGTGATTTCCTTGTGAAACATGGGAAGAGAGTTGACGAGTAGTTGACGTAGTCGACAAGCATTTGGCGTAGCCGACAAGTGTTTGGCGTAGACGACAAGTGTTTGGCGCATACATCAAGTGTTTGTAATAGCGTAAAGTGTTTGGAGAAGCCGATAAGTGTTTGGCATAGTTCACAAGATCATCTTTAATCATGAAGTTCTCTTTGTGCCGGACAATCTTTTCAACCACCCGAATAACAATTGAAAAGTCCCTCACTAGGGAACCTAAGGATGAGACTGACATAAGGCGAGAGCGATTCGAATCTCTTTCTGTTTCACTATGGTTCTGTTTTTCTTGCGACTTAAGTCGGTGGGTAAGACACGCCTCTGTAGAACAGAAGAGGCTGGTTGCTGCAACTTACTCCCTGGTTGAGCTAGAAGGGTTAAAGGGAAATTAAGGAGGAGGTTAGAGAGAGGTTATAGAGGAAGACGAAGGAAAGGAGAACAATGGATAAGGAGAGAGAGAGAGAGAGAGAGAGAGAGAGAGACAGACAGACAGACAGACAGACAGACAGACAGACAGACAGACAGAGACAGACAGACAGACAGACAGACAGACAGACAGACAGACAGCGACAGACAGACAGACAGACAGACAGACAGACAGACAGCGACAGACAGACAGAGAGAAGACAGAGACAGAAAGACAGAGAGAGAGAGAGAGAGACAGAGACAGACAGAGAGAGAGAGAGAAACAGACAGACAGAAATTATTTAGAAAACCTACAAGTTGAAGAATGAGACACTTGTGCAACATTTGGGAATCTTTATTGAGAAAACTTTTCGCCCGCCAGTGACTTGTTCAGTCCAATACAGAGAACAGTGAGAGAGGGGGGGGGGGAAGAAGGGAAATGGTAGAATGTTATGGAGAGGGAAGTATTAGTGTATAGGGGGAGGGAGAGAAGGGAAGGGGATTGAGAGGCTCTGGGAGGATCCTCTTCCGTTCAGTAAAAATCCCCTGAGATTTACCCCTTTCCCTCTCAGGCCAATTTGAAGATTCCTCCCCTCTGTATATTCCCTCTTGCTTGTTATACATTCTTTCATCTTTATTCGACTCTCACCCTCCTCTTTCCCTTTTACCCCTACTCTCTTCCTTTTCCATTCATCTATCCTTCGTTACCTTTTATTTTATTCCATAATCTCTCTCCATCTTTTTTTTGTCCCCCTTCCTTCCTACGTAATTTTTCCATGTCTCCTACCTCTGCTTTTCTCTCGTTCTCTTGCTCTCGTTCTCGCTCTCTCGCTCTCTCCGCTCTCTCTCTCGCTCTCTCTCTCTCACTCTCTCTCTCGCTCTCTCTCTCTCGCTCTCTCTCTCGCTCTCTCTCGCTCTCTCTCGCTCTCTCTCGCTCTCTCTCGCGAGAGACAGAGCGAGAGATGGCCCAAGCGAGAGAGGCTTCAAGTAGCCAAGCTTAGTGTCATCCATGCTACACCTATAAGGTTGAACAGCACATTACACATGCTCAAAACAACACTGGACATCAAGGAGTCACTATGTGTGTATGCTGCTACTAACTCCAAAATAAAACAATTCAGTAACACTGAATGGTTAATAATGGCCAAATGTGTGGAATCTCTAGAACCTTATGAAGACATCACCAAACGAATGAGTGACTCAACATCAACAGTAGCTGAAGTAATACCTCTTGTAGTGCTTCGGCTCATTCAGTGCCCTGGTGATGGACCAGGTACTTCGGCTCATTCAGTGCCCTGGTGATGGACCAGATGCTTTGGCTCCCTCAGTGCTCTGGTGAAGGACCAGGTACTTCGGCTCATTCAGTGCCCTGGTGATGGACCAGGTGCTTTGGCTCCCTCAGTGCTCTGGTGAAGGACCAGGTACTTAGGCTCATTCAGTGCCCTGGTGATGGACAAGGTGCTTCAGCTCCTTTAATACCTTGGTGATGGACCAGGTGCTTCAGCTCCTTCAACGCCCTGGTGATGGAAAAATAAACACATAAGCAGTATAATGTGATCCTTTATTGACAACGTTTCGCCCACGCAGTGGGCTTTATCAGTGGGCTGACGACTCAAGAAATGCCTGTGTTCAACACCGAAATTTACACAACCATTTAATCAACTACAGAAACGCAAGACTCATCGCCAGAGAAGACAACACGCAATACCGAAGAATCCTAGAATCATCACTCATCTGTATATCCAACAACTTCAACCAGAACAACGGCTTCTACAACATAGCTGAACCTATTGCCAAGAAACTTCTTCAACGCTATCCCACCTAGAACTCAAGAATGGTACACTGCAGGTCCTTTAAGTCACACAATGTTTTTAACTATCACACTACTTTTAAGACTGTGATATGCAGCTTTCTCCACCTGACCCAGCATTCTCCACCTGACTGTACCCTATATATATCTCCATGTTGCTCATTTTCCAGGTAGATCTGTCTGTGACTCGATAAAGCCCACTGCGTGGGCGAAACGTTGTCAATAAAGGATCACATTATACTGCTTATGTGTTTATTTTTCCATTGTGTCGGTATTTTATACCATTTATTTCCGCCCTGGTGATGGATCATGTGCTTCGGCTCATTCAGTGCCCTGGTGATGGACCAGGTGCTTTGGCTCCCTCAGTGCTCTGGTGAAGGACCAGGTACTTAGGCTCATTCAGTACCCTGGTGATGGACAAGGTGCTTCAGCTCCTTTAATACCTTGGTGATGGACCAGGTGCTTCAGCTCCTTCAACGCCCTGGTGATGGATCATGTGCTTCGGCTTATTCAGTGCCCTGGTGATGGACCAGGTGCTTCAGCTTCTTTGGTGCTCTTGTGATGGACCAGGTGCTCCAGCTCTTCCAGTACCCTGTTTTATAGTGCCCTGATTATCAAAGCATATTCCATGGATGGAGTAGGTGGGTTGGGTAGGAGTTTTTGTTTGTGGGATTGGTTTTGGGATTTAGGGGGACCTGCCTAGCGTGGACCAGTTGGCTTGCTGCAGTGTTCCTTATTTCTGTTTTCTTGTGAGTGAGAAGGGTTGGATTTGAACGGGACTTGCACAATTGTTGGGGGGGGGGGGGTTGTCCGAGTTTGTTCCTTGGATGGGGATAGAATGGACAAATATTTTTGTTGGTGGGTTGGTTTTGACATGGACCTGCCAAGTGTGGGCCAGTAGGCCTGTTGCAGTGTTCTTCCTTTCTTATGTTCTTATCCCTCACGACGCAGCAGCTAAAATCACAGTGGCATGATCCCTCACGACGCAGCAGCTACAGTCACAGTGGCATGATCCCTCACGACGCAGCAGCTACAATCACAGTGGCATGATCCCTCACGACGCAGCAGCTACAATCACAGTGGCATGATCCCTCACGACGCAGCAGCTACAATCACAGTGGCATGATCCCTCACGACGCAGCAGCTACAATCCCACCTTTTCATTTATTTTATTCACGTTCACCTCTCATCCCCTTTGATAAATTAGACACATATGCAACACTTGGGTATCTTTATTGAGGAAACGTTTCGCCATACAGTGGCTTCATCAGTCCATACAAAGGAGAATCATGAAGAACAGGAGGAGTTTGAGGTGGTCAGTCCCTCAACCTTGAGTCGATGTTGTCAGTCCATCAATCTTGAACAGAATACAGCATATGTGCCAGGAAGCAGCTTATATACCGTAGGCAGGAGAGGTGCAGAAGTCGTAGGTGGTGTCACATTTGTACAAGAGTGGTATACAATACCGACATTTGTCCAATGTGGAAGTAGGTCGTGCCCAAGAGTTGGGCAAGTGAAGAATTCAATGTATTAAGATCCCAAGATGTTGCTGTGTCAGACAGGATATAAATGAATGGTTCAGAGAACCGACAAGTTGATAAATTAGACACATATGCAACACTTGGTTCTGCACCTCTCCTGCCTACGGTATATAAGCTGCTTCCTGGCACATATGCTGTATTCTGTTCAAGATTGATGGACTGACAACATCGACTCAAAGTTGAGGGACTGACCACCTCAAACTCCTCCTGTTCTTCATGATTCTCCTTTGTATGGACTGATGAAGCCACTGTGTGGCGAAACGTTTTCTCAATAAAGATACCCAAGTGTTGCATATGTGTCTAATTTATCAACTTGTCGGTTCTCTGAACCATTCATTTACATCTCATCCCCTTTACTCCTTCTCCTTTTTATCATCTCAGTGCCTAAATATATTTATATTCCGTTCAGGAAATCCCTTCATTTCTTTCAGTTTTTAATTTTCTCTTTTACATCATGCTTTCACACTTCTCTCACCTTTTTCATTCCTTCGCCTTCTTTCTCTCATTATTTTCCCATGCATCTTATTTTTTTTCACTATTACACGTCCTTTTATCTACTCTTATTCCACTAACCATTATCTTCCTCCTATTCCCTTCACTCCTCCCACTTCCCTCTCGTCTTGTTATTCCAGCTCGGGGAAATATCCAGCGCTAAGTCGGGCCAGCAATTATACTCGTCAGGAATTTTTTTTATTTTAGAATGGATTTTCGGCGTTATGGAAGGTCGTTGTCAGATATGAGAAAACTGAAGGACTAGTTTTCAGATTTATTTTCCTAGTAAATTACTTATGAGATTATTATTGACTATAATTTGCCTTTTGATGGTAATTTTATTAATACCGTTTATTATAAAAAAGGCTACTAAAGGTATGGTAATTCAATGGTATACCGACGTTATGTAAATAGGATACACAATGCTGGTTATAAGATTTATTAAGACGTCTCATCCACCGGAGACTTTCAATTCACATACTGAACAAGACATGGGAGTTATAGAGCGAGTCTGGGGTGAATGAATGAGATCATGAAGTCACGTGTAAGAAGTCAGCAAAGTGAGAAGATACGTACTAAGATCAACTCACCTGACTCATTCGGCTGTCTACTCACATGTGATGTCATGGATTCGTTATTCCGTCTAAGAAGATATTTAACAGAGAAAGGTTGCTGCAGCTGCTGCACGCTTTCAACGGCAGTGACTAACATCCGTATAGGATGACAGTCGGCAGTGACTGACATCCGTATAGGATGACAGCCGCCAGTGACTAACATCCGTATAGGATGACAGCCGGCAGTGACTAACATCCGTATAGGATGACAGTCGGCAGTGACTGACATCCGTATAGGATGACAGCCGGCAGTGACTGACATCCGTATAGGATGACAGCCGGCAGTGACTGACATCCGTATGGGGGCACTGATCCCCGGAATACCCTCCAGGTAGACTCCAGGTACAAATTTAACTGTGTAAATAAAGAAAAAAATGAACCGTCCCTTAAGCAAAATACACCAGCACTAAGAATCTGAAGCCGATGAAAAAACTATTCCCTGGATTTTATGAATTAAATTAGCAAATTAGAACCTACACGGCCTAAAGCTATATTGACCTGTCAGTAGTGAGATGACCTGGCATTAGTTAGTTGACCTGTCAGTAGTGCTAGTGTTATTAAAGTGTTCCCTGAGTTAGAGCACCTGCGTCTTCAGGTGAAGACAGAGCTGAAGAAAGCTGGGAAGAAGATGGACTAATACAGCGGCCGCAACGACTGAAAACACAAGTTTATAGTGAACAAGTATATTTTGATTTTCAAAGAATTTCCAGGATTATTGTTTTTTGGGCAGAGCTGAACAGTAAGCGTCAGACAGTGCAGACATGTTATAAGAGGAACGAAAGTGTGTGTGTGTGTGTGTAACGTATACCAAGCGTCATATTACAAAATGTTACATTATCTGATGTACCATCTAAGCCTACTAACACAAACATTTTAAATGAAAAACTCTTTCCGATTTGTTAATATTCATAGTTTTAAACAAATTAATATAACAAATATACAAGTGGGCTTCTGACAAACGCAAATGCGATGTTTGGAGGGTAAACACAAACTTATACTAGGGATGTACAAAACTACAATGTATATTTGCTGGTATATACTTCACCTGTGACTGGCATCGAGAGCCCTTCAGCCTCACAACCCCACCCGGTGCCGGGCCCCACCCGGTGTCCTGCAACCACCCGCTGCCAGAACATATAGAGGAAACAGCGCCGGTCCTAGGACTGACCCTTGTGGAACCCCACTCGACACAGGCGCCCACTCTAATAACTCGTCACGTACCAACACAAATTGTTTCCTTCTTGTCAGATATTCTCTGATCCATTGCAGTACTTTCCCTGCTATTCCTGCCTGCTCATCTAGCTTTCCAACCAGTCTCTTGAGTGGTACTGTGTCAAAAGACCTTCTTACAGTCCAAGAAGATGCAGTCTAACCATCTCTCAGCCTTAGTCCTGCCTTATTTCTGTTAGCTTGTCGTAGAACTCCAGATGGTTTGTGATACAGGATTTCCCTTCCCTGATGCCGTGCTGGTTGTCATGTATAAGCCCGTTCCTTTCTAGGTGCTCCACCACTCTTCTCCTGATCCTCTCCATGACTTTACATACAACACATGTCAGCAATACTGGTCTGTAGTTAATACTGCCTGTTTCCTTAAAAACTGGGACTACGTTTGCTGTCTTCCACATTTCAGGCAGTTGCCCTGTTCCGATAGATTTATTGAAAACTGATGTTAGCGGCACACACAGTGCCTCTGCTCTCTCTCAGGACCCAAGGAGGGATGTTATCTGAGCCCACCGCCTTCGGGGTATTTAGTTCACCTAGCAGTTGCTTCACCACCTCCTCGGTTGTGTGCAGTATGTCCAGCACTTGCTAGTGTACCCTACCGCCTCGGTTTGTTGGAAGCCTTTCTACGTGTCTGTAATTGCATAATTATTTTTGTTTGTATAATATATGCACTTGGGTGTGTAATTACTTAAGATGTCACATACTTTCTTATTAACTGATCATAAAATGGTTGTTCAATACACAACTTCCTCTTGAAGATCATTCCACTTTTCGACTCTCTTTGTAAAAAAATATTTTATGCGTTCTTGTTAACACTTAACATTGTGACTTAATGTCTCTCAGATGACAAGCAAACTATTATCGGCTTAATCAAGACAGATGAGACTGAAGATAAAGCGATACCTTCAAGTAGTTTGTCTAAACTTATGGTGCTGACTGCTTTCACCGATTAAGGTGATAATCTTACCCTCACCAGTTTCCAGTTTACACATTCTTCTGAAAAAAAAAAACGGGCAAAGAAGCAAGAGAATCAGACTCCCTGGCTAGGGTCTTTCCGGATGGCACACTTGATCCTAAAGTTAGCAGTCCTGGAATATAAACCTAGCACTGGTGATGACCTTTTTACCTTTAAATGTGAAACGAGAGATCTGTAGTTGAAAGGCGAGCTTAACAATTATTACTCCTAAGCTACTTGATATTAATATAACAAGCAAAAATATTGTACACACAATAATGGTATTGCACTTTTACCTTTTTCGAGTAATTATCCCGCTAATAACAGCCTCGATCAGAAACCTGAAAACTTCTAAACCTATGTATGTGGTGATACATACACAGGCACGATATAATGTCCTCCCATAACTTTAAATCACAACAAATCCCTTCCCCCCCCCCCCAGCTTCCTATATTCTCACCGAGAACTCGTTTAAAAGATATCCAATCTCTGTAATTAATATTGCTTCCAAAGGCAACAATCTGATGCAATATTCTCGAGTAATTAAAGTAAAATTAAGTAAATTAAAGAGTAATTAATTAAAATTAAATGTTATTTGATAATGAAGCTTCAATCCCCTGATAAAGTGTTCAGTAAATACGGATGTTTTGTTAAGTTGCAAGACGAGTCATCTGCTTAGTCAAGACAGATGAGGCACGACACCTTCACCATTTATCTCCAGGACAGAGTCAAGTGCATTGTTTACATATATGATATTTGAATTACCTTTATTAAATACTCGTTATTAAGCACCGCTGGGAGATTTGAGCTTCTGTACGTTAATTCCCTTACATTGTTAAGCCTATGCAATAATGAATCTGCCATCGCTTTACATAGTTAAATCTCTGATGGAAATATTTTCTTAAGGAAGAAGACAGGTAAACTAACAATTTCTTTTCTGACATGTAAACAAGCGCTCGTTAAGGAAAGGCAGTTGGCCTCAGAGTCACACCAACGACCTGTTAAGCTCACGGTAATGACCAGCAAGGAGAGAGAATCACCTGGGCAATTAAACCTTCCATTAGCAGCACCAGCAGCTACCTATGTGGTTGGTAAACTTTCTGGTTCCACTTCTCACTTTCTTTATATATTTTTTTTATATATTTCTTGCAACTCCCGTATATCTCTTTTCTTCTCGTTCCTATTTGCTTTTTCCCCCATCTCCGGTCCTCAATCGCTTCCTTGTTTCACTTAACTATTTTTTCTCTATTTATGAATTTCCTTCCTTCTCTCCCGGCCTGTCTCATACAGTTCTTTATATTTCGCCTTACCTAATTTCTTCTTTTATTCTCTCCCTCACAATTTTGCAACCGCTTTCACACTTCTCCCTTATTAATGCTCCATACCTTCTCTTCCATTCTACCCTCTGTAATTCCTTTCCCTCTGTGCTCACCTTTCTATCCCTCTTTAAATCCTGACTCACGAAATCGTAGACACGATTTCAAGCAAACCAGGGTACGGGTGGGGATAGAACTCACGGCAAGTGAGTCGTAAAATTCCAGGCCAGCGCGTAAGGCACTGGGCCAGCTGGCTATAATGACCCTTACTGTAGCCAGCAGGCATGTCCCGATTCTTCATATCGAACCTTGTCTCAGTTGTGGCAAATACGTCAATGTTACCTGCACTTGCAACTAATCTCAACCTTCCATCTTGTTTCTAGTGCTACGACTATTTGTATATGTTTAGAAATCTTCTCTTCTATTTTCCTTCTCTTCTCCTCCACTACATCTATTACTGTCCTTATCAAATAGTGCCACTGGCTTTCCAGTATTTATCAAAAACTACCTCATTCTGCCTATTACTGCTTTCCCTGGAACTATCAGTATCAATACACTGAGAATTCTTCCTGCACATTTTTTATTGTATCATAGTTTATTACTTTCCCACAAGACACCATACCTAAAACTATTTCTAATTTATAGCCCTGACAGCTCCCTTCATTGCATTGACCAGACCTAGACAAGTGAACCCCATGCCTGGCATACATGTCATTTCTGTTATAAAAGAGGTCCCACTTGTATATGAATGTTACTGCATTTTCCTTACACCCATGTATTTGTCCAAGAATTTGCTTCAGTACCTCAGGTACTAATCAAACAAAGACATTTTCACTCTTATATTTGTCCAATCTTATAGCCTTTACTGCCCTACTTAGCAGATTGTTTCACGCATCGACAACTGTTTGAAAACCAGTACTTGCCTACATCTTCAAGAAGATGAGAAAGGAGGGTCCATTGGCGCATCCTGGGCAGGTCCTTCCCAAATCCAAACCCATTTTCAATGGTAGTCAAGCAATTGATAACCCTATTAACTCTTATGCAAATCCAACCCATCTCACTCATGCATATAGCTTCAAAAACCCTACTAGGCAAACTGTTCCACTCATCAACTATATTTCCAAAGTAATATTTTCCTTGAAGTCATAAGTCACACAATCTAGGGGCGAGATCAGACTATAAGTTAGGAAAGCGTTGAAGAATTTTCTACATCTAGATTCTAAGATCTTAATTATGGAAACGTTTCGCCATCCAGTGCCTTCATGTTCTTGATCTTTCGTTCACGGGATATATTCGCTGCTGGATTAATTAAAAAAATACTCATTAAAAAAATATTAATTTATTATTTACATATACACAAAATATACTGTAGGATTACCATTCGCATATGTACATTATACAAAAACAATTACATCCTTGAAATGACCCTGAGAATTTGAGAATGAATCAACAACATATCAGTTATATCATGTATGGGTGAGAGGTGCTTGATGCCACCTAAGTACAGAGGTCCCACTAAGGTATTTGACTCACTCCTTTTTCTTTTTCCCTTACGCATTTTTAAATCTGGTGGCGCTGGAAAGCTGTGGCTATCGAGAGATGTGGAGGCTGCCGTTCTTTTCTGATCCTCGTGGGTCTTCATATGTTTGTTTAGATGCTCGGGCCACAAAATATTTGTCACACACTACGCACTGGTAAGGTCTAACACCAATGTGTGATCGTAAGTGTCGAATGAGCGAGGTATTCACGGTGAATTCCTTTTAGCAAAGGTCCCAAGGACACACGAATGATGGCTGCATTCGTTGGCTCCTGTGTGTGTTCGCCAATGACGCTTGAGGTTCTGCTTGCACGTGAATGCTTTGTTGCAGAGATGCCAGTGACACGTATCTGCGTTCTCCAGCGTGCCACTGCAGGTGATCTCTTAGGAGTGACATCCTCGTGAAATCTAGGTACAGCTCTGAATATGACATGCAATTTTTTTTCTTCTTGATAGTTTCACAGTCCTTAGAGACGGCTTGATAGTGAGGAGATGGGCATTGGACATTTTCAGTACCTTGTGCCTTGATAGTATCTGTGCTTTCTTCATCGTGATGTTTCAAATGATTCTTTAGGAGCGACATCCTCGCGTAGAGTTCAGAATAACCAGGAAATTGACAAAAATGTAGTTTTTTCATAACAGATGCACTATCTTTTCAGTTGGCTTCATAGTTAGGAAAAGGGAGTTATACATTTACATTGTCTTAAAAGCAGCTGAGATCTGTATCGATCCATCTACCATGTTTGGGTGTTGATACTGGTGAGTGGCAGCGAGTGTCGTGTTGCTGGAAGTCTCACCCATATTCCCAGAATCTTAAAACCCTTAGGGATTATACAGCTCCAAGGGAATAGGAGACAATGAGGTTTGATCCGAGGAAGAGGAAGGTAGCTCCAATTGGTATGATCTTTAACATGAAAAAAACTCATTGGTGAAAAAACAGGATGATCACTCTTGAAGAAAGTGTTGTCGAGTAACAGCTTGTGTTGCTCGTAACCTCAACCCAACACAGTGTTGCAGACACGTGTCTGGAAGCCTCTTACAACAATATATGACAGATTTCTAGGGTTCTTCCAACTGTAGACAGAGACTTGACGTAGCGCAGCTATTTATTAAAGAAACTTCGCTGTGGGTAGTTTTATGTCGTTGACTTATGAAGGTTCGCTTTTTCCAGCAGGCGCGTCCTCGGTGACTGTCGTCCTACACGGTAGGTCATCCCGGAAGGATTAACACTCAGCATGGATAAACCAACTGTCATTGCTGCCGGGGTCTATACTCAACATGGGTAAACCAACTGTCATTGCTGTCGGGTCTATACTCATGGATAAGGCAGCTGTCATTGCTGCCGGGGTCCACCATCCGACAAATATAAAATTGTTTAGTGACAACAAAATGTCATTAGTTATACATGTTTCCTTTTACCTAACTTACTAAGGATGTATAGACCTAATAAGTAAGACACATGTGCAACAGCTAGGTATTTATATTCCAAGTACAGAGAAAGCAGCAGAAGCCGTAGAAATGTAAAAACAACGTGATTAGTCCCTCACCCTCGAAGTCGTAGTTTCGAGGCGGTCAGTCCGTCTACATTATTATAGTCAAAAGAAGCGCTAAAACACAAGGGAAGTCCATCTACAGGCTGATGGACTGACCACATTTTATTTATCAACTTGTCGGTATACACTATTATCATGTTATTTACATCCGTTAACTAGTAATGTTATCCTTATTTCAAACGCCTAAATAAATGGATCAGGAAACTGACAAGAAGGTGAGAGTGACACTTGTGAAACAGTTGGAAATATTTATTGTGGAAATGTATCCTCAATTAGACATTTACATAGTCTAAAAAATGAAGTGTACACCTTAAAACATTAAAATTAAAACACATGTCAATTATCATGTGCTGGTAGGGATGAGCTGGATTACGCCATACATTCAATAATACATTTTTCTTAATATGGTGGCGCTGGAAAGTTGTGAGTGTCGAGGGTAGTGGAGGAGACAAGTTTCGTTTTCTTGTGGGACTTCATATGTATGTTTAGATGGTCAGAACGCGTAAATCGTTTGCCACACTCTACGCACTGATGACGTCTTTCTCCAGTGTGTATTCGTGAATGACGCCTGAGATTGTCTTTGCACGTGAATGTTTTGTTACAATGGAGCCATGGACACACGTATCTGCGTTCTCCAGCATGCCACTGCAGGTGATCCTCTAGGCGGGCCATCTTCGTGTAGGCTTTGGTACAGCCTGGAAAATCGCATACATATTGTTTTCTCTTGACAGTTACACCAACCAGAGATACGGCTTGATAGTTATGACACGGGCGTTGGACATTTACAATATCTTGAGTTTTAAAATCAACCGGGATCTGTATCACGTTGTACGATCCCTCCACCATAGTTTCTTGTTGATACTGATGACCAGCAGTGAGCGTCGTGTTGCTGGCCGTCTCACTTATATTCCCAGAATCAAAAGCTATTTTTGTGTCCATGGTACCCAGTGACCTGGAGCTGCCCTCGTTATTCGAACCACAAACCGCACTGTTCCACATCATGGCTCCTGACTGCAAAAATTACATTAGTTAATAAAATGTGGAAATTATACATAGTACAAAAAATAGATATGTATAGATTGTTATTTGGAAACTTAATTTTACAGGGAAATTTTAATAAGGTATCACTGCTAGTCAGATTAAGTTTGTGATAAGGAAAACACACATCAGTATTGTTTACCATTAATGTACAAACCTAGATATGTTTTCGAATTTACTCGAATACTTATCTTACCTATTTTGAAAGATGGAGACTGCGGAGAGGTTTCTTTAGTTCATACAAAGACTCGAAACTTGAGGGTATATATAGGGGCTGAAGAGAAACCCGTGAGGTGTAGAACGGGCCAGTGAGGTCACCTGTACTCGTGTGATATTGGTGTCAGGTTTAGTGAAATTACCTTAAACAGTACTTCTGAGATCGAAATTGAACATTTTGTGAAATGGTTTTCATAAGAACATAAGAACATAAGAAAGGAGAAACACTGCAGCAGGCCTGTTGGCCCATACTAGGCAGGTCCTTCACAATCCGTCCCACTAACAGAATATTTGCTCAACCCAATTTTCAATGCTACCCAAGAAATAAGCTTTGACAATTCTACCCACTCATGCGCGAGTCCCACTCAAATCCAACCCCTCTCACTCATGAATTTATCCAACCTAAATTTGAAACTACCCAAGGTCCTAGCTTCAATAACCCTACTAGGCAGACTGTTCCACTCATCAACTACCCTATTTCCAAACCAATACTTTCCTATATCCTTTCTAAATCTAAACTTATCTAACTTGAATCCATTATTGCGGGTTCTCTCTTGGAGAGATATCCTCAAGACCTTATTTATATCCCCTTTGTTAATACCCATTTTCCACTTGTATACCTCGATCATGTCTCCCCTCATTCTACGTCTTACAAGTGAATGTAATTTTAGGGTCTTCAATATTTCTTCGTAAGGAAGATTTCTAATGCTATGTATTAATTTAGTCATTCTACGCTGAATGTTTTCTAACGAATTTATGTCCATTCTGTAATATGGAGACCAGAACTGAGCTGCGTAATCTAGGTGAGGCCTTACTAATGATGTATAAAGCTGTAATATAACCTCTGGACTTCTGTTGCTAACACTTCTTGATATAAATCCCAGTAATCTATTTGCCTTATTACGTACGCTTAGGCATTGCTGTCTTGGTTTAAGGTTGCTGCTTACCATCACCCCCAAGTCCTTCTCGCAATCTGTATGGCTAAGTTCTACGTTATTTAACTTATAAGTGCTTGGGTTATGGACACTCCCGAGCTTCAGAACCTTGCATTTATCTACATTGAACTGCATCTGCACTTTTCTGACCACGAATTAAGTTTGTCTAAATCTTCCTGAAGTTCTATGACATCTATGTTTGAATCAATTATCCTACCTATCTTCGTGTCGTCGGCGAATTTGCTCATATCACTAGTAATTCCCTCATCATATATATTATAAATAACAATGGGCCTAAGACTGATCCCTGTGGAACACCACTTGTTACAAGTCCCCATTCGGATTTAACCCCATTTATGCACACTCTCTGCTTCCTATTGGTGAGCCATGACTCGATCCATGACAGCACTTTTCCCCCAATGCCATGAGCTGCCACTTTCTTTAACAGTCTCTGGTACCGTACTCTATCAAAAGCCTTACTAAAGTCTAAATAAACAATATCGAATTCTTTATCGTGATCAACAGCCTCAAAAGCTTTACTGAAGAAGGTTAATAAATTAGATAGGCAGGAACGGCCCCTCGTGAATCCATGCTGGGTATCATTAATCAAATTATGGTTATCTAGATGGCTTCTAATAATATCAGCTATAATTGACTCTAGTAATTTGCCTACAATTGAGGTCAGGCTTATTGGGCGGTAGTTTGACGGTAGTGACTTGTCCCCTGCTTTAAAAATAGGAATTACATTAGCCATCTTCCACATATCAGACACTACACCTGTTTGAAGAGATAAATTAAAAATGTTAGATATTGGTTCACAGAGTTCCATTTGCATTCCTTAAGAACCCTTGCAAAAGCTCATCAGGACCCGGCGATTTATTTTGTTTCAGTCGGTCCAGCTGTTTCATAATCATTTCGCTAGTGACTGTGATATTACATAATTTATCTTCTTCTGGGCCTCTGTAAAAATTAATTACTGGGATATTATTAATGTCTTCCTGTGTGAAAACCGAGAGAAAATAATTATTAAAAATAGAGCACATATCATTCTCCTTGTCAGTAAGATGCCCAAAGTTATTTTTAAGGGGACCTATCTTATCCTAACTTTTGTTCTATAAACCTGGAAAAAACTTTTTGGGTTAGTTTTTGAATCCCTAGCAACTTTAATTTCATAGTCCCGTTTAGCTTTTCTTATTCCCTTTTTAACGTCCCTCTTAATGTCAGTATACTGATTTATAAGATGACCCTCACCTCTTTTATGCGCCTATAAATTCCTTTCTTCTGCCCTAAAAGATATTTGAGCCTATTATTCATCCATTTTGGGTCATTTCTACTTGATCTAATTTCTTTATACGGGATAAATGTTCTTTGGGCAGCCTGTATAGTGTTAAGAAAACTGTCATATTGATACCTCTCTTCTTCACCCCAGTCCACAGTTGATAAGTGTTCTCTAAGTCCATTATAATCTGCTAAGCGAAAATCTGGGACCATTACTGAATTATCCCTACTATCATACATCCATTCAATGCTAAAGGTAATTGACTTGTGGTCGCTTGAGCCGAGTTCCTCTGTAATTACTAAATTATTAACAAGGGTTTCCTTGCTTGCCAGAACCAAGTCAAGTAGGTTATTTCCCCTTGTAGGTTCTGTTACAAACTGCTTCAAAAAGCAATCCTGAACTACTTCTAAAAAGTCGTTAGATTCTAAATTCCCTGTCATGAAATTCCAATCAATCTGACTAAAGTTAAAGTCCCTAGAATTACTACGTTATCGTGTCTTGTGGCCTTAACAATTTCCTCCCAAAGTAGTCTCCCTTGTTCCCTATCTAAGTTTGGAGGTCGGTAAATCACGCCTAAAATCAATTTTTCACACCCTCTGAAAATTCTATCCAGACAGACTCTGTATGTGTTAATTCAGACTTTATACCCGTTTTTATGCAACAATTTAAATGATCACGGACATAGAGTGCCACCCCACCCCTTTCCCGATACTTCTGTCTACTTGGAACAATTTAAAACCCTGAATGTGACATTCGGCAGGCAAGTCCCGATTTTCATATTAAACCATGTCTCAGTTATTGCAAAAACATCAATATTACCTGTACTTGCAACTAATCTCAACTCGTCCATCTTATTCCTAGCACTACGACTATTGGTGTAATATATATTTAGAGACCCTCCTTTCTCTTTACCCTTCCTGCTCATCTCTGTTTTCCACTATACCTATTACTGTCCTTGTCATCTAGTGTCACTAGCTTTCCACTATCCACCTTATTCTGCCTATTACTAGTTCTTCTACAACTTATAATATTACTACACTGGGACTTCTCTGTTTTCCCCCAAAACCCATACCACTAACTATTTCTAGTTTAAAGCCCTAACAGCTCCCTCCACTGCAGTTGCCAGTGCCCCACCCCAGACCTGGATAAGTGAACCCCATCCCTGGCATACATGTCATTTCTGCCATAGAAGAGGTCCCAGTTGTCAATGAATGTTACTGAATTTTCCTTACAGTATTTGTCCAGCCAGCAATTGACACCAATTGCCCTGGACAGCCATTCATTCAACTCCTCTCCTTGGCAAAATACCACATATGACAGGGTTCCCACCCTTCTTCCTAATTATGTCTATTGCTGACCTAAACCTGCTAGTCAGGTCCTCACTCCTACGTCTGCCAACATCGTTGCCTCCAGCACTGAGACAGATAATAGGATTGCTCCCATTACCTCTCATGATGTCGTCCAGACGGCTAACAATATCCTCCATCCCAGCCCCAGGAAAGCAAACCCTCTGTCTCCTACTCCTATCAATCAAACAGAAAGCCCTATCCATGTACCTAACCTGACTGTCCCCAACAACAACAATGTTTTTACCTTCCTTTGTGTCTTTCGTCGTGACGCTCCCAGAAGTCGACTCACATTCATCGGGTAGCACGGAGAATGGGTTCGATGTTTCCACAACATTCTCCATACAGATTTTCGCTTAGCAGATTATAATGGACTTAGAGAACACTTATCAACTGTGGACTGGGGTGAAGAAGAGAGGTATCAATATGACAGTTTTCTTAACACTATACAGGCTGCCCAAAGAACATTTATCCCGTATAAAGAAATTAGATAAGAACATAAGAACATAAGAAACATAAGAAAGGAGGAACACTGCAGCAGGCCTGTTGGCCCATACTAGGCAGGTCCTTCACAATCCATCCCACTAACAGAATATTTGCTCAACCCAATTTTCAAAGCTACCCAAGAAATAAGCTTTGACAATTCTACCACTCATGCGGAGTCCCTCAAATCCAACCCTCTCACTCATGAATTTATCCAACCTAAATTTGAAACTACCCAAGGTCCTAGCTTCAATAACCCTACTAGGCAGACTGTTCCACTCATCAACTACCCTATTTCCAAACCAATACTTTCCTATATCCTTTCAAATCTAAACTATCTAATTTAAATCCATTGATGCGGTTCTCTCTGAGAGATATCCTCAAGACCTTATTTATATCCCCTTTGTTAAACCATTTTCCACTTGTAACCTCGATCATGTCTCCCCTCATTCTACGTCTTACAAGTGAATGTAATTTTAGGGTCTTCAATCTTTCTTCGTAAGGAAGATTTCTAATGCTATGTATTAATTTAGTCATTCTACGCTGAATGTTTTCAACGATTATTCCATTCTTAATATGGAGACAGAACTGAGCTGGTAATCTAGGGAGGCCTTACTATGATGTATAAAGCTGTAATATAACCTCTGGACTTCTGTTGCTAACACTTCTTGATATAAATCCCAGTAATCTATTTGCCTTATTACGTACGCTTAGGCATTGCTGTCTTGGTTTAAGGTTGCTGCTTACCATCACCCCCAAGTCCTTCTCGCAATCTGTATGGCTAAGTTCACGTTATTTAACTTATAAGTGCTTGGGTTATGGACACTCCCGAGCTTCAATGACCCAAAATGGATGAATAATAGGCTCAAATATCTTTTAGGCAGATGCAGTTCAATGTAGATAAATGCAAGGTTCTGAAGCTCGGGAGTGTCCATAACCCAAGCACTTATAAGTTAAATAACGTAGAACTTAGCCATACAGATTTGAGAAGGACTTGGGGGTGATGGTAAGCAGCAACCTTAAACCAAGACAGCAATGCCTAAGCGTACGTAATAAGGCAAATAGATTACTGGGATTTATATCAAGAAGTGTTAGCAACAGAAGTCCAGAGGTTATATTACAGCTTTATACATCATTAGTAAGGCCTCACCTAGATTACGCAGCTCAGTTCTGGTCTCCATATTACAGAATGGACATAAATTCGTTAGAAACATTCAGCGTAGAATGACTAAATTAATACATAGCATTAGAAATCTTCCTTACGAAGAAAGATTGAAGACCCTAAAATTACATTCACTTGTAAGACGTAGAATGAGGGGAGACATGATCGAGGTATACAAGTGGAAAATGGTATTAACAAAGGGGATATAATAGGTCTTGAGGATATCTCTCCAAGAGAGAACCCGCAATATGGATTCAAGTTAGATAAGTTTAGATTTAGAAAGGATATAGGAAAGTATTGGTTTGGGAAAAAGGGTAGTTGATGAGTGGAACAGTCTGCCTAGTAGGTTATTGAGGCTAGGACCTTGGTAGTTTCAAATTTAGGTTGGATAAATTCATGAGTGAGAGGGTTGGATTTGAGTGGGATTCGCATGAGTGGTAGAATTGTCAAAGCTATTTCTTGGGTAGCTTTGAAAATTGGGTTGAGCAAATATTCTGTTAGTGGGGTGATTTGAAGGACTGCCTAGTATGGGCACAGGTGTGTTCCTCCTTTCTATGTTCTTATAAGAAAGGAGGAACACTGCAGCAGGCCTGTTGGCCCATACTAGGTTATATTACATATTACATACTAGGTTATATTACATAGGGTTATATTACATTATAAGAAAGGAGGAACACTGCAGCAGGCCTGTTGGCCATACTAGGCAGGTCCTTCAAATCCGTCCCACTAACAGAATATTTGCTCAACCCAATTTTCAATGCTACCCAAGAAATAAGCTTTGACAATTCTACCCACTCATGCGCGAGTCCCTCAAATCCAACCCCTCTCACTCATGAATTTATCCAACCTAAATTTGAAACTACCCAAGGTCCTAGCTTCAATAACCCTACTAGGCAGACTGTTCCACTCATCAACTACCCTATTTCCAAACCAATACTTTCCTATATCCTTTCTAAATCTAAACTTATCTAACTTGAATCCATTATTGCGGGTTCTCTCTTGAGAGATATCCTCAAGACCTTATTTATATCCCTTTGTTAATACCCATTTTCCACTTGTATACCTCGATCATGTCTCCCTCATTCTACGTCTTACAAGTGAATGTAATTTTAGGGTCTTCAATCTTTCTTCGTAAGGAAGATTTATAATGCTATGTATTAATTTAGTCATTCTACGCTGAATGTTTTCTAACGAATTTATGTCCATTCTGTAATATGGAGACCAGAACTGAGCTGCGTAATCTAGGTGAGGCCTTACTAATGATGTATAAAGCTGTAATATAACCTCTGGACTTCTGTTGCTAACACTTCTTGATATAAATCCCGTAATCTATTTGCCTTATTACGTACGCTTAGGCATTGCTGTCTTGGTTTAAGGTTGCTGCTTACTATCACCCCCAAGTCCTTCTCGCAATCTGTATGGCTAAGTTCTACGTTATTTAACTTATAAGTGCATGGGTTATGGACACTCCGAGCTTCAGAACCTTGCATTTATCATTGAACTGCATCTGCCACTTTTCTGACCACGAATTAAGTTTGTCTAAATCTTCCTGAAGTTCTATGACATCTATGTTTGAATCAATTATCCTACCTATCTTCGTGTCGTCGGCGAATTTGCTCATATCACTAGTTAGAAAACATTCAGCGTAGAATGACTAAATTAATACATAGCATTAGAAATCTTCCTTACGAAGAAAGATTGAAGACCCTAAAATTACATTCACTTGTAAGACGTAGAATGAGGAGACATGATCGAGGTATACAAGTGGAAAATGGGTATTAACAAAGGGGATATAAATAAGTGCTTGAGGATATCTCTCCAAGAGAGAACCCGCAATAATGGATTCAAGTTAGATAGTTTAGATTTAGAAAGGATATAGGAAAGTATTGGTTTGGAAATAGGTAGGTTGATGAGTGGAACAGTCTGCCTAGTAGGGTTATTGAAGCTAGGAC